>JAMKQA010007338.1:0-21854 GCA_024699735.1 Posidonia australis | reverse complement strand
CTCAAGCCAGGCTTGTCCTTGCTCCCCGAAGCGCCTCCAAATGTATTAGCAGCTTTAGCAAAGGAAACTCTCCTCTGTGCTCCAACCTTTCCTGCTACTTGGAAACTGGAACCTGAAACAGATGTGGCCAACTCAAAGGTAGTCGAGGACTATCCATGGGGAGGACAACCGAACACATCATCCGAGAAGCAGTCGGTGATGGTTCGAATATCCGATAAGCGAACACGCCAAGTGAGAGGTAGTCAGTGACGGACCAGTAGGGGGACAACTGAACACATCATCGAAGAAGCGGGCGGTGATGGTTTGGAAATCTGACACGCCAACTGAGAGGCAGTCGATGAAGGTCCAGTTGGTGGACAACCGAACATATCATCCGAGAAGCATTCGGTGATGGTTCCGAAATCCGAAAAGCGAACATGCCAACCGAGAGGCAGTCGGTGGCGGTCCTAAGGGTGGACAACCGAAGACATCATCCAAGAAGTAATAGGTGATGGTTTGGAAATCTGATAAGTGAACATACCAACCGAGTGGCAGTCGGTGATGGTCCATAGGTGGGACAACTGAACACATCATCTGAGTTGCAGGCGGTGATGGTTTCGAAATCCGAAAGGTGAACACACCAACCGAGAGATAGTCGGTGGCGGTTCTGAGGGTGGACGATCGAACACATCATCCGAGAAGCAGGCGGTGATGGTTCCAAAATCCAGAAAGCAAGCACGCCAAACGAGAGGCAGTCAGTGATGGTACAGAGGGAGGACAACCGAACACAACATCCGAGAAGCAGGTGGTGATGGTTCAGAAAATGGAAAGCTGACATGCCAATTGAGAGGTAGTCGAGGACTATCCATGGGGAGGACAACCGAACACATCTTCCGAGAAGCAGTCGGTGATGGTTTGAATATCCGATAAGCGAACACGCCAACTGAGATGTAGTCGGTGATGGTCCAGTGGGGGGACAACCGAACACATCATCGGAGAAGCAGGCGGTGATGGTTTGGAAATCTGGAAAGCGAACACGCCAACTGAGAGGTAGTCGGTGAAGGTCCAGTGGGTGGACAACCGAACTTATCATCCGAGAAGCATTCGGTGAAGGTTCGGAAATCCGAAAAGCAAATATGCCAATCGAGAGGCAGTTGGTGATGGTCCAGAGGGAGGACAACCGAACACAACATCCAAGAAGCAGTCGGTGATGGTTCCAAAATATGGAAACCAAACACGCCAACCTAGAGATAGTCGATGATGGTTCAAAGAAGGACATCGGAACACCTCATTCGAGAAGCAGTTGGTGACGGTTCGAAAATCTGATAAGCGAACACGCCAAACGAGAGGCAGTCAGTGACTGTCCAGAAGGAGGACAATCGAACACAACTTTCGAGAAGCAGTCGATTATGGTTTGGAAATCAGAACAGCGAACATGCCTACCGAGAGGTAGTCGGTAACGGTTCAAAGGGAGGACGACCGAACACTTCATCCGAGAAGCAAGCGGTGATGGTTCGAAAATCCGAAAAGCGAACACACCAACCGAGAGGTTGTCGGTGACGGTCCAGAGGGAGGGCAACTAAACACATCATCCGAGAAGTAGTTGGTGATGGTTCTGAAATCCAAAAGGCAAATACGCCAACCGAGAAGTAGTCGGTGACAGTTTCGGAAGGAGGACAACCGAATACATCATCCGAGAAGCAGTCGATGATGGTTCAGACATTCGAAAAGTGAACGCAAAAGCCAAAGGCAGTTGGTGATGGTTCAGAGGGAGGACAACCAAACACGTCATCCAGGAAGTAGTCGACGATGGCTAAGAAATCCGAAAAGTGAACACGCCAACCGAGAGGCAGTTGGTGACGGTCCAGAGGGAGGACAATCGAACACATCATCCAAGAAGCAGGAGGTGATGGTTCAGATTTCCAGAAAGCAAACACGTCAACAGAGAGGCAGTCGGTGAAGGTTCAGAGGGAGGACAACCAAACACATCATCCGAGAAGCAGGCAATGATGGTTTGGAAATCCGGAAAGCGAAGACGGCAACCGAGAGCCAGTCAGTGACGGTTCAGAGGGAGGACAATCGAACACATCATCCGAGAAGCTGGTGGTGATGGTTCGGAAATCCAAAAAGCGAACTCGGCAACGGGAAGGCAATCGGTGACTGTTCAGCAGGAGGATAACCGAACACATCATCCGAGAAGCAGCACTAATGGTTAAAAAATCCGAAAAGCAAACACGCCAACCGAGAGGTAGTCGGTGAAAGTTCAAAGGGAGGACAACCAAAAACTTCATCCGAGAAGCTGGCGATGATGGTCCGGAAATCTGGAAAGCGAACACAGTAACCGAGAGGCAGTCGGTGACGGTTCAGAGGGAGGACAACCGAACACATCATCCCAGAAGCCGGAGATGATGGTTCAAAAATCCGAAAAGCAAACATGCAAACCGAGAGGCAGTCGGTGACGGTTTTGAGGGAGGACAACTAAACACATCATCCGAGATGCAAGCAGTGATTGTTTGGAAATCCGGAAAGCAAACACGCCAATTGAGAAGCAGTCGGTGACGGTTCAATGGGAGGACAACCGAACACATCTTCCGAGAAGCAATCGGTGATGGTTCGAAAATCCGAAAATTGTACATGCAACTGAGAGGCAGTCGGTGACAGTCCCGAGGGAGGACAACTAAACAAATCATATGAGAAGCAGTCGTTGATGGTTCGGAAATCCGAAAAGCGAACACGCCAATCGAGAGGCTATTGGTGACTGTCCCGAGGGAGGACGACCAAACACATCATCCTAGAAGCAGACGGTGATTGTTCGGAAATCCAAGGAGTAAACACGCCAACTGAGAGGTAGTCAGTGACGGTCCAGTAGGGGGACAACCGAACACATCATTCGAGAAGCAGGCGGTGATGGTTTGGAAATCTGGAAAGCAAACACACTAACTGAGAGGCAGAAGGTGAAGGTCCAGTGGGTGGACAACCGAACATATCATCCAAGAAGCATTCGGTGAAGGTTCAGAAATCCGAAAAGCGAACATGCCAACCGAGAGGCAGTCGGTGATGGTCCAGAGGGAGGACAACCGAACACATCATCCAAGAAGCAGTCGGTGATGGTTCCGAAATAAGGAAACCAAACACGCCAACCTAGAGACAGTCGATGATGGTCCAGAGGGAGGACATCAGAACACCTCATTCGAGAAGCAGTCGGTGATGGTTCGAAAATCCGATAAGCGAACACGCCAAACGAGAGGCAGTCGGTGACGGTCCTGAAGGAGGACAACCGAACACATCATCCAAGAAGCAGGCAGTGATGGTTCGGAAATCTGGAAAGCAAACACGTCAACCGAGAGGTAGTCAGTGACGGTTCAGAGGGAGGACAACCAAACACATCATCTGAGAAGTAGGCGGTGATGGTTAGAAATCCAGAAAGCGAAGACGGCAACAAAGAGGCAGTCAGTGACGGTTCTGTGGGTGGACAACCGAACACATCATCCAAGAAGCCGACGGTGATGGTTTGGAAATCAGGAAAGCGAACACGGCAACCGAGAGGCAGTCGGTGATGGTTTAGAGGGTGGACAACCGAACACATCATCCGAGAAGCCGACGGTGATGGTTCAAGAATCCGAAAAGTAGACACGCCAACTGAGTGGCAATCAGTGGTGGTCCTGAGGGAGGACAACCGAACACATCATTCGAGAAACAGTCGGTGAGGGTTCAGAAATCCAAAAAGCGAACACGCCAATCGAGAAGTAGTCAGTGACGGTTCGGACGGAGGACAACCAAATACATCATCCGAGAAGCAGGCAATGATGGTTCAAAAATCAGAAAAGCGAACACGCCAATCAAGAAGCTGTCGGAGAAGGTCTAGAGGGAGGACAATCGAACACATCATCCGAGATGTAGTCGGTGATGGTTCGGAAATCCAAAAAGCGAACAAGCCAACCGAGAAGTAGTCAGTGACGGTTCGGAAGGAGGTCAACCAAATACATCTTCCGAGAAGCAATCGGTGATGGTTCGGAAATCCGAAAAGCAAACATGCCAACCGAGAAGTAGTCAGTGACGGTTCGGAAGGAGGTCAACCAAATACATCTTCCGAGAAGCAATCGGTGATGGTTCGGAAATCTGAAAAGCAAACATGCCAACCAAGAGGCAGTTGGTGACGGTCCAGAGGGAGGACAACCAAACACATCATCCAAGAAGCAAGCGGTGATGGTTCGCAAATCAGGAAAGCAAACACGCCAACCGAGAGGCAGTCGGTGACGGTTCAGAGGGAGGACAACCGAACGCATCATTCGAGAAGTAGGCGGTGATGGTTCTGAAATCCTGAAAGCAAACACGTCAATCGAGAGGTAGTCGGTGACGGTTCAGAGGGAGGACAACCAAACACATCATCCGAGAAGCAAGTGGTGATGGTTTGGAAATCCGGAAAGCGGAGACGGCAATCGAGAGGCAGTCAGTGACGGTACAGAGGGAGGACAACCAAACACATCATCCGAGAAGCCGGCGGTGATGGTTCGGAAATCCAGAAAGCGAATACAGCAATCGAAAGGCAGTTGGTGACGGTTCAGAGGGAGGACAACCAAACACATCATCCGAGAAGCCGACGGTGATGATTCAGAAATCCAGAAAGCAAACACGCCAACCGAGAGGCTGTCGGTGACGGTCCAGAGGGAGGACAACCTAACACATCATCCGAGAAGTTGTCGGTGATGGTTTGGAAATCCAAAAAGCGAACTAGCCAACCGAGAATTAGTCGGTGACGGTTCGGACGGAGGACAACCGAATACATCATCCAAGAAGCAGTCGGTGATGGTTCGGAAATAAGAAAAGCGAACACGCAAACCAAGAGGGAGGCGGTGTGGTTCAGAAATTTGGAAAGCAAACACGTCAACTGAGAGGCAATCGATGACGGTTCGAAGGGCAGACAACCAAACACATCATCCGAGAAGCACGCAGTGATGGTTCCAAAATCCGGAATGCAAACATGCCAAACGAGAGGCAGTCAGTGATGGTACAGAGGGAGGACAACCGAACACATCATCCGAGAAATAGGCGGTGATGGTTTGGAAAACGGAAAGCTAACACGCCAACTCAGAGGTAGTCGAGGACTATCCATGGGAAGGACAACCGAACACATCATCCGAGAAGTAGTCAGTGATGGTTTGAATATCCAATAAGCGAACACGCCAACTAAGAGGTAGTCAGTGATGGTCCAGTGCGGGGACAACCGAACACAACATCCGAGAAGCGAGCGGTGATGGTTCAGAAATCTGGAAAGCAAACACACTAACAGTGACGCAGTCGGTGAAGGTCCAGTGGGTGGACAACCGAACATATCATCCGAGAACCATTCGGTGATGGTTCGAAAATCCAAAAAGCGAACATGCCAACCGAGAGGCAGTCGGTGACGGTCCAGAGGGAGGACAATCAAACACATCATCCAAGAAGCAGTCGGTGACGGTTCGGAAATCTGAAAAGCGAACACGCCAACCGAGAGGCAGTCGGTGACGGTCCAGGGGAGGACAACCGAACACATCATCTGAGAAGCAGTCGGTGACGGTTCAGAGGGTGGACGATCGAGCACATCATCCGAGAAGTAGGCAGTGATGGTTCCGAAATCAGGAAAGCAAACACGCCAACCTAGAGACAGTTGATGATGGTCCAGAAAATGGACATCCGAATACCTCATCCGAGAAGCAATCGGAGATGGTACAAAAATCCGATAAGCGAACACGACAAACGAGAGGCAGTCGGTGACGGTCAAAAAGGAGGACAACCGAACACATTTTTCGAGAAGTAGTCGGTGATGGTTTGGAAATCTGAAAAGCGAACACGCCAACCGAGAGGCAGTCATTGACGGTTCGGAGGGAGGACGACCGAACACATCATCCGAGAAGTAGGCGGTGATGGTTCGAAAATCTGAAAAGTGATCACGCCAACCGCGAGGCTTTGGGTGAAGGTCCAGAGGGAGGGCAATTGAACACATCATCCGAGAAGCAGTCGGTGACGGTTCGGAAGGAGGACAACCGAATACATCATCCGAGAAGCAGTCGATGATGCTTTGGACATCCGAAAAGTGAACGCGCCAACCAAGAGGAAGTCGGTGATGGTTCAGAGGGAGGACAACAAAACACGTCATCCAAGAAGCAGACGGTGATGGTTTGGAAATCCAGAAAGCGAAGACAGCAACCGACAGGCTGTCAGTGACGGTTTAGAGGGAGGACAACCGAATACATCATTCGAGAAGTCAGCGGTGATGGTTCAGAAATCCGGAAAGCGAACACAGCAACCAAGAGGCATTCGATGATGGTTCAGAGGGAGGACAACCGAACACATCATCCGAGAAGTCGACGGTGATGGTTCAGAAATCCGAAAAGCAAACACGCCAACTGAGAGGCAGTCAGTGACGGTCCAGAGGGAGGACAACGAACACATCATCCAAGTTGCAGGTGGTGATGGTTCGGAGATGTGAAACGCAAGCACGCCAACCGAGAGGCAGTCGATGACGGTTCAGAGGGAGGATGATCGAACACATCATCCGAGAAGCAGGCAGTGATGGTTCCGAAATCTGAAAAGCAAACACGTCAAACGAGAGGCAGTCGGCGATGGTACCGAGGGAGGACAACCGAACACATCATCCAAGAAGCAGGCGGTGATGATTCGAAAAACAGAAAGCTAACACGCCAACCGAGAGGCAATCGGTGACGGTTCGGAAGGAGGAAAATAGAATACGTCATCCAAGAAATTGTCGGTGATTGTTCGGATATCTTAAAAGTGAACGCGCCAACCAAGAGGTAGTCGGTGATGGTTAAGAGGGAGGACAACCGAACACACCATCTAAGATGCAGTCGACGATGGTTTGCAAATCCGAAAAGTGGACACGCCAATCGAAAAGCAATCAGTGACGGTCTAGAGAGAGGACAACCGAACAAATCATCCGAAAAGCCGATGGTGATGGTTAGGAAGTCCATAAAGCAAACACGCCAACCGAGAGGCAGTCGGTGACGGTTCAGAGGGAGGACAACCAAACACATCATCCGTGAAGCTGGCGGTGATGGTTCAGAAATCCGGAAAGCAACCACGCCAGCCGAGAGGTAGTCGATGACGGTTCAAAGGGAGGACAACTAAACACATTATCTGAGAAGCAGTCGGCAATGGTTTGGAAATGCGAAAAGCGAACACGTCAACCGAGATACAGTCGGTGATGGTTTAGTGGGAGGACGATCAGACACATCATCCGAGAAGCAGGCGGTGATGGTTCTGAAATCCGGAAAGCAAATACGGCATCCGAGAGGATGTCGGTGACGGTCCCAAGGGAGGACAATTAAACACATCTTTCGAGAAGCAGTCGGTGATGGCTTCGAAATCCGAAAAGCGAACACACTAATCGTGAGGTTGTAGGTGACGGTTCAGAGGGTGGACAACCGAACACATCATCCGAGAAATAGATGGTGGTTGTTCGGAAATCCAAATAGTGAACACGCCAACTGAGAGGCAGTCGGTGACGGTTCAGAAGGAGGACAACCGAACAGACCAACCGAGTAGCAATCGGTGACGGTCCAGAGGGTGGACAACCAAACACATCATCCAAGAAGCCCGCCGTGATGGTTCGGAAATCCAGAAAGCAAACACGCCAATTGAGAGGTAGTTGGTGATGGTTCAGAGGGAGGACAACCGAACACATCATCCGAGCAGCAAGCGGTGATGGTTCGAATATCCAGAAAGCAAACACGCCAACTGAGAGGCTGTCGGTGACGGTCCAATGGGAGGACAACCGAAGACATCATTTGAGAAGCAATCGGTGATGGTTCGGAAATCTAAAAAGTGAACATGCCAACCGAGAGGCAGTCGGTGACGGTCCAGAGGGGGAACAACTGAACCCATCATCCGAGAAGCAGTCGGCTATGGTTCGGAAATGCAAAAAGTGAACACGCCAACTGAGAGGCAGTCGGTGATGGTACAGAGGGAGGACAACCGAACACATCATCTGAGAAGCAGGAGGTGATGGTTCCGAAATCCGGAAAGCAAACACGCCAATCTAGAGGCAATCGGTGATGGTACAGAGGGAGGACAACTAGACACATCTTCCGAGAAGCAGTTTGTGTTGGTTCGAATATCCGATAAGCAAACACGCCAACCGAGAGGCAGTCGGTGATGGTCTAGTGGGAGGACAACCGACCACATCATCCGAGAAGAGGGCAGTGATGGCGTAGTGTTGTGTTAGGAAATATGGAAAGTGAACACACCAACTGAGAGGCAGTAGGTGACGGTCCATTGGGAGGACAACCGAACATTTCATCCGAGAAGCAATCGGTGATGGTTCTGAAATCCAAAAAGCGAACATGCCAACCGAGAGGCAGTCGGCGACGGTCCAGATGGAGGACAACTGAACACATCATCCAAGAAGCTGTCGGTGATGGTTCGGAAATGTAAAAAGCGAATACGACAACCGAGAGGCAGTCGGTGACGGTTCAGAAAGAGGACAACCAAACACATCTTCCGAGAAGCAGTCGGCAATGGTCCAGAAATCCAAAAAGCGAACACGGCAACCGATAAGCAGTTGACGACAGGTCAGAGGGAGGATGATGGAACACAGCATCCGAGAAGCAGGTGGTGATGGTTCCGAAATCAGGAAAGCAAACACGCCAACCGAGACACAGTTGGTGACGGTTCAGAGGGAGGACAACTGAACACATCATCCGAGAAGTTGGCGGTGATGGTTCGGAAATGTAAAAAGCGAATACGACAACCGAGAGGCAGTCGGTGACGGTTCAGAAAGAGGACAACTGAACACATCTTCCGAGAAGCAGTCGGTAATGGTCCAGAAATCCAAAAAGCGAACACGGCAACCGATAAGTAGTCGACGACGGGTTAAAGGGAGGATGATGGAACACATCATCCGAGAAGCAGGTGGTGATGGTTCCGAAATCAGGAAAGCAAACACGCCAACCGAGACACAGTCGGTGATGGTTCAGAGGGAGGACAACTGAACACATCATCCGAGAAGTTGGCGGTGATGGTTCGTTCGGAAATAAGGAAAGCGAACACACCAACCGAGAGGCAGTCGATGACGGTAATGAGGGAGGACAACCGAACACATCATCCGAGAAGCAGTCGGTGATGGTTTGAAAATTGGATAAGCGAGCACACCAACCGAGAGGCAGTCGGTGACAGTCTAGAGGGAGGACAACCAAACACATCTTTCGAGAAGCAGTCGGTGATGGTTTGGAAATCAGTAAAGCGAACACACCAACTGAGAGGCAGTCAGTGACAGTTCAAAGGGAGGACGACCAAACACATCATACGAGATGCAGGAGGTGATTGTTCGGAAATCCGAAAAGCAAACACGTAAACTGAGAGGCTGACGGTGACGGTCTAGAGGGTGGACAACCGAACACATAATCCGAGAAGCAGTCGGTGATGGTTCTAATATCCCAAAAGCGAACACGCCAACCGAGAAGTAGTCAGTGACGGTTCGAAAGGAGGACAACTGAATACATCATTCGTGAAGCAATCGGTGATGGTTCGGAAATCCAAAAAGCGAACATGCCAACCGAGAGGTAGTCGGTGGCAGTTCAGAGGGAGGACAACCAAACACATCATCCAAGAAGCAGGCGGTGATGGTTCAAAAATCCGAAAAGCGAACACGACAACCGAGAGGCAGTCGGTGATGGTTCGGTAATCCGAAAAGCAATCACGCCAATTGTGAGGCAGTCGATAACGATTCAGAGGGAAGACAACCGAACACATCATCCGAGAAGCTAGAAGTGATGGTTCATAAATCTAGAAAGCGAACACGCCAACCGAGAGGCAGTCTGTGACTGTTCGAAGGAAGGACTACCGAACTCATCATCCGAGAAGCAATCGGTGATCGTTCGGAAATCCAAAAAGTGAACTTGCCAAATGAGAGGCTGTTGGTGACGGTCTAAAGGGAGGACAACTGAACACATCATTCGAGAAGCATTCGGTGATTGTTTAGAAATCCGAAAAGCGAATGCGTCTACCAAGAGGTTGTTGGTGATGGTTCCAAGGTAGGACGATTGAACACATCATCAGAGAAGCAAGTGGTGATTGTTCTGAAATACGGAAAGCAAACAGGCCAACCGAGAGGCAGTCGGTGACGGTTCAGAGGGAGGACAACCAAACACATCTTTCGAGAAGCAATCGGTGATGGTTCGGAAATCCAAAAAGTGAACATGCCAACATAGAGGCAGTCGTTGACGGTCTAGAGGGAGGACAACAGAACACATCATCCAAGATGCAGTCGGCGATGGTTTAAAAATGCGAAAAGCGAGCATGCCAAATGAGAGGCTGTCGGTGATGGTTTAAAGGAAGGATGAACGAACACATCATTCGAGAAGCAAGTAGTGATGGTTCCGAAATCCCGAAAGCAAACATGCCATTGAAGAGGCAGTCGGTGACGGTGCCATGGGAGGACAACCGAACACATCATCCGAGAAGCAGTCAGTGATGGTTCAGAAATTGAAAAAGCGAACACGCCAACCGAGCGGCAGTCGATGACAGTTCGGAAAGAGGACAACCGAATACATCATCCGAGAAATAGTCGATGGTGGTTAGGATATCTAAAAAGCGAACGCGCCAACCAAGAGGCAGTCGGTGATGGTTCATAGGGAGGACAGCTGAACACATCATTCGAGAAGCAGTTGATGATGGATTGGAAACCGAACAGCGAACTCGCCAACCGAGAGGCAATCAATGACAATCAAGAGGGAGGACAACCGAACACATCATCCGAGAAGTAGACGATGATGGTTCGGAAATCAGGAAAGCAAACACGCCAACTGAGTGGCAGTTAGTGATGGTTCAAAGGGAGGACAACCGAACTCATCATCCAAGAAGCAATCGGTGATGGTTCAGAAATCCGAAAAGTGAACATGCCAACTGAGAGGCTATTGGTGATGGTTTAGAGAAAGGACAACTGAACACATCATTCGAGAAACAGTCGATGATTGTTCGAAAATCCGAAAAGTGAACACGCCTACCAAGAGGCAGTCGGTGATGGTTCCGAGGGAGGACGATCGAACACATCATCAGAGAAGCAGGCGGTGATGGTTCTGAAATACGAGAAGAAAACACGGCAACCGAGAGGCAGTCAGTGATGATTCAGAGGGAGGACAACCAAACACATCATCCAAGAAGCATGCGGTGATGGTTCGAAATTCCAAAAAGCTAAAAGGCCAACTGAGAGGCAGTAGGTTATGGTTAAGAGGGAGGACAACCAAACACATCATTCGAGAAGCAATCGGTGATGGTTCACATATCCGAAAAGTGAACATGCCAACTGAGAGGCAGTCGTTGACGGTCCAGAGGGAGGACAACTAAACACATCATCCGAGATGCTGTCAGCAATGGTTTGGAAATGCAAAAAGCAAACACGCCAAATGAGAGGCAGTCAGTGATGGTTTAGAGGAAGGACGATCAAACACATCATCCAAGAAGCAGGCGGTGATGGTTCCGAAATCTCGAAAGCGAACACACCATACGAGAGGCAGTTGGCGACGGTCCCAAGGGAGGACAACCGAACACATCATCCGAGAAGCAGTCAGTGATGGTTCATAATTCGAAAAAGCAAACACACCAACCGAGTGGCAGTCGGTGACAGTTCAGAAAGAGGACAACTGAATACATCATCCGAGAAGCAAACGGTGATGGTTCGGATATCCAAAAAGCGAACGCGCCAACCAATAGGTAGTTGGCGATGGTTCAAAGGGAGGACAACTGAACACATCATCCGAGAAACAGTCGATGATGGATCGAAAATCGGAAAAGTGAACACGCCAACCGAGAGGCTGTCGATGACGGTCAAGAGGGAGGATAATCGAACACATCATTCGTGAAGTAGGCGGTGATGGTCCAGGAAATAGGAAAGCAAACACGCCAACCGAGTGGCAGTCGGTGACGGTTTAGAGGGAGGACAACCGAACTCATCATCCGAGAAGCAATCGGTGATGGTTCGGAAATCCGAAAAGTGAACATGCCAACTGAGAGGCTGTTAGTGACGGTCTAGAGGGAGGACAACTGAACACATCATTCGAGAAGCAGTCAGTGATTGTTTGGAAATCCGAAAAGTGAACACGCCTACCAAGAGGCAGTCGGTGATGGTTCTGAGGGAGGACAATCGAACTCATCATCAAAGAAGTAGGCGGTGATGGTTCTTAAATACGGAAAGCAAACACGGCAACCGAGAGGTAGTCGGTGATGATTCAGAGGGAGGACAACCAAACACATCATCCGAGAAGCAGGCGGTGATGGTTCGGAAATCTGGAAAGCTAACAGGCCAACCGAGAGGCAGTCGGTGACGGTTCAGAGGGAGGACAACCAAACACATCATTTGAGAAGCAGTAGGTGTTGGTTCGGAAATCCGAAAAGTGAACATGCCAAATGTGAGGCAGTCGTTGACGGTCCAGAGGGAGGATAATTGAACACATCATCGGAGATGCAATCGGCAATGGTTTGGAAATGCGAAAAGCGAACACGCCAAATGAGAGGCAGTCGGTGATGGTTTAGAGGAAGGAAGATCGAACACATCGTTCGAGAAGCTGGCGGTGATGGTTGCTATATCCCGAAAGCAAACATGCCATCCGAGAGGCAGTTGGTGACGGTCCTGAGGGAGGACAACCAGATACATACCCTGAGAAGCAGTCAGTGATGGTTCAGAAATTGAAAAAGCGAACACGCCAACCGAGTGGCAGTCGGTGATGGTTCGGATATCCAAAAAGCGAACGTGCCAACCTAGAGGCAGTCGGTGATGGTTCAAAGGGAGGACAACTGAACACATCATCCGAGAAGCAGTCGGTGATGGATCGGAAATCTGAAAAGCAAACACGCCAACCGAGAGGTCGTCGGTGTTGGTGAAGAGGGAGGACAATCGAACACATCATTCGAGAAGTAGGCAGTGATGGTTCGGAAATCAGGAAAGCAAACACGCCAACTGAGTGGCAGTCGGTGATGGTTCAGAGGAAGGACAACGGAAATCAACATCCGAGAAGCAATCAATGATGGTTCGGAAATCTGAAAAGTGAACATGCGAACTGAAAGGCTGTTGGTGACGGTCTAGAGGGAGGACAACTGAACACATCATTCGAGAAGCAGTCGGTGATTCTTCGGAAATCCGAAAAGCGAACACACCTACCAAGAGGCAGTCGATGATGGTTCCGAGGGAGGACGATCAAACACATCATCGAAGAAGTAGGTGGTGATAGTTCTGAAATACGGAAAGCAAACACGGCAACCAAGAGGCAATCGGTGATGATTTAGAGGGAGGACAACCAAACACATCATTCGAGAAGCAATCGGTGATGGTTCAGAAATTCGAAAAGTGAACATGCCAAATGTGAGGCAGTCGTTGACGGTCCAGAGGGTGGACAACTGAACACATCATCCGAGATGCAGTTGGCGATGGTTTGGAAATGCGAAAAGCGAACACGCCAAATGAGAGGCAGTCGGTGATGGTTTAGAGGAAGGACAATCAAACACATCATTCGAGAAGCAGGCGGTGATGGTTACGAAATCCCTAAAGCAAACACGCCATCTGAGAGGCAGTCGGTGACGGTCCCAAGGGAGGACAACTGAACACATACCCCGAGAAGTTGTCAGTGATGGTTCAGAAATCAAAAAAGCGAACATGCCATCCGAGAAGCAGTCGATGATGGTTCGGATATCCAAAAAGCTAACGCGCCAACCAAGAGGCTATCGGTGATTGTTCAAAGGGAGGACAACTGAACACATCATCCAAGAAGGATTCGGTGATGGATCTGAAATCCTTAAAGCGAACACGCCAACCGAAAGGCAGTCAGTGAAGGTCAAGAGGGAGGACAATCGAACACATCATTCGAGAAGTAGGCGGTGATGGTTCCGAAATCAGGAAAGCAAACATGCCAACCGAGTGGCAGTCGGTGACGGTTAAGATGGAGGACAACCTAACTCATCATCCAAGAAGCAATCGGTGATGGTTCGGAAATCCGAAAAGTGAGCATGCGAACTGAGACGCTGTTGGTGACGATCTAGAGGGAGGACAACTAAACACATCATTCGAGAAGTAGTCGGTGATTGTTTGGAAATTCGAAAAGCGAACACGCCTGCCAAGTGGCAGTCTGTGATGGTTCTGAGGGAGGACGATCGAACACATCATTGGAGAAGTAGGCGATGATGGTTTTGAAATACGGAAAGCAAACACGGCAACCGAGAGGCAATCGGTGATGATTCAGAGGGAGGGCAACCAAATACATCATCCGAGAAGCAGGCGGTGATGGTTCGGAAATCTGGAAAGCTAACAGGCCAACCGAGAGGCAGTCGGTGACAGTTCAGAGGGAGGACAAACAAACACATCATTCGAGAAGCAATCAGTGATGGTTCAGAAATCTGAAAAGTGAACATGCCAAATGTGAGGCAGTCGTTGACGGTCTAGAGGGAGGACAACTGAACACATCATCCAAGATGCAGTCGGCGATGGTTTGGAAATGCGAAAATGAACACGCCAACTGATAGGCAGTCGGTGATGGTTTAGATGAAGGACGATCGAACACATCCTCTGAGAAGCAAGCGGTGATGGTTCCAAAATCCCTAAAGCAAACACGCCATTTGTGAGGCAGTCGATGACAGTCCCAAGGGAGGACAACCGAACACAAACCCCGAGAAGCAGTCAGTGATGGTTCAAAAATCGAAAAAGCGAACACGCCAACCAAGTGGCAGTCGGTGACGGTTCGGAAGGAGGACAACCGAATACATCATCCGTGAAGCAGACGGTGATGGTTTGGATATCCAAAAAGCAAACGCGCCAACCAAGAGGTAATCGGTGATGGTTCAAAAGAAGGACAACTGAACAAACCATCCGAGAAGCAGTCGGTGATGGATCGAAAATCTAAAAAGCAAACACACCAACCCAGAAGAAGTCGGTGACGGTCAAGAGGGAGGACAACCGAACACATCATTCGAGAAGTAGGCGGTGATGGTTCGGAAATCAGGAAAGAAAACACGCCAAACGAGTGGCAGTCGGTGACGGTTCAGAGGGAGGACAACCGAACTCATCATCCGAGAAGCAATCTGTGATGGTTCAGAAATCCTAAAAGTGAACATGCAAACTGAGAGGCAATCGATGACGGTCTAGACGGAGGACAACTGAACACATCATCCGGTAAGCAGTCGGTGATAGTTCAGTAATGCGAAAAGCGAACACACCAACCGAGAGGCTGTCAATGATGGTTCCAACGGAGGACAACCGAACACATCATCCGAGAAGCTATCGGCGTTGGTTCAGAAATGCGAAAAGCGAACACGCCAACCGAGAGGCAATCGGTGACGGTCCAGAGGGAGGATGATCGAACACATCTTCTGAGAAGCAGGCGGTGATGGTTCAGAAATCTGGAAAGCAAACACGCCAACCGCGAGGCAGTCGGTGATGGTTCGGAGGGAGGACAACCGAACACATCATCCGAGAAGCAGGTGGTGTTGGTTTGGAAATCCGGAAAGCTAACACGCCAACCGAGATGCAATCGGTGACGGTCCAGAGGTAGGACCACCAAACACATCATCCGAGAAGCAGTCGGTGATGGTTTGAAAATTCCATATGCGAACACGCCAACCGAAAGGTAGTCGGTGACGGTCCAGAGAGTTGACTACCGAACACATCTTTCGAGAAGCAGTCAGTGATGGTTTGGAAATCTGAAAAGTGAACACGCCAACCGAGAGGCAGTCAGTGATGGTTCAGAAAGAGGACAACCGAACACTTCATCCGAGATGCAGTTGACGTTGGTTCGGATAGTCGAAAAGCGAACACTCCAATCGAGAGGCAGTCAGTGACGGTTCAGAAGGAAAGATACCAAGAGGTCAAATGACATAATACCGATAGCAGGAAAACAATACCAAAAGTGTGACATCTGGGCCTGATTATCCATTTGTACTTGTAAACCATGTAATTAATTGCCATATTGTACAAATGGTTTATTAATGGATAATTTGTTATTTCTTGGATGTGTGAGCATGTGATTGGCTTGCTGTGCTCCAACTTGTGATTTGGGACCAATGTGGAGTCTGATTTGAGGATGCACAGTCGCTTCGGTTTGCATGCCTATCTTTTCCTCCTGTTCTTTCCATCTTTTTCTCTCTCTCACGAGCCATACCCTTCCACCCATTCCTCGTCTTCTTCTTCCTCTTCCTCCATGCTCGTGCCACCAGCAACAGAGGCCCGTGCCTCCCCGTCTCCTCCAACGGGATGGATGGCCAACGCCATGCGGGAGGAGGTAGAGATAAAGAGAGGGAGGTAGGAGTGGGCAGAGGAGGAGAGTGGCGAGAAAGGAAAGGAGGAAAAGAGAGAGAGCAGGCAGTGCGTGGCAAAGGAGGAGCTGGTTGGGCCACTCGAAGGTACGCAGCCCTACTCCTTGCTCGTTTACATACTCTCAATAGATTATGTTAAATGTATGAAATTGAGATAAAATGCATGTAAAATCATAGGAAAATCATAAAATGGATGGAAATGTGATAAATAGCATGAACATGTAGAAATCATGTGGTTAGGATGGATTTTGGTGGATTCGTATGGATTTGTTGGATGTGAGCTACAGTAGGTTCAACTGAGCTCTTCCCCTTGTGATTGTCGTATGAATCACATAGTTAATGGATTGAGTAATAGTTTGAGGGATTTTGAAGTAGACTCAAGGGTCTACGCCCCATGATTTATTGGGAAAATTTGGTGTGTGTTTGGGAGGTCCGATCGAGGCTCCCAGCTTAGGCGATTTTCACCGAATGGAATAGGGGTGTGCCCTGCCTATAGGAAATTCGATATACCGAACTCATTCGGTATGCCAAATAAGTGGATTTGGGTATGGTTTTGGGTTTTAGAACCTATAAACGAACAAAATGGTTGATTGTGATTGGTTTTGGGCATGACACCCAATTTGTGATTTTTAAAGCATGATTTTAAATGATTTGAGTTGGGACCCCTCAAGAGGGTCAAGTATTGCAAGGAAACAGAATCCTGCAATGGAAAAGAATGAAATGGAAATGGTTTTCAAAATAAAAGCTTAAAGAGTTTTGATAATGAAACACTAATAATGTGTTAAGGAACCATGGGCGTTGGTGTCAACAACATGGTAGGAGTATGAGGCTCCAATGAAACCAGTTGCCAGACACAACTATGGTTGCCAAGCTTGATACGGTGTAGGCTGAGCCTGGGTCGTTGTACCTAGTTGTTCGGGTCACTGAGCTCGTGACGGTGTAGGCAGAGCCTAGGTTATTGTACCTAGTTGTTTGGGTCACCAACGGCATAGGCTAAACCTGGATCATTGTACCGAGTTGTTCGGGTCATCAATGGGGCATCAGACAAAGACGTATCCCTTTGCATATATGAAAAGGAAATTGAGGCCGGTTGGCTAAGGCGGTGACATCTCGCACGGGGAATTTCTCCTTAGTAGTGCAGGGAAGTAGGGGAAATGATGTCCTCGCCTACTGCTTCTGTGTCTGGTTACCCCTAATCAAGGTAACATCAATAAAGAAAAGTGGAAATGTAAAATGAAAAGAAATGTGGCTTGACCAGGATTGGACTTATGAATCCTAAAATCCTGATATAAAATAATGATGATGTTTTAACCAGTTACCAGCTAGTATTTATGATTTTGTTTTGAGCCCGAGAGGCATTGTGATTTAAGCTGGATCTGGTCAGAAAAATGAATTTTGAAAGTGTGATTTTGGGAAGAAATCCCAAGGATTAAAAGAAAAGGGCATGTTTTGGAAAATGATTTCCAAATGTTTTAAAAGAAAATGCAAAATATGAGTTTCTGAAAAATAACGTGATTTGGAATAATTTCAAAATGTTTTGAAAAGAATTGAATTTGAGATTTAATTCCCAAGTGATTTCACACAAAAGAAAAGGGAATGATATTTTAAAAGAAAAAGAGGATTTCAAAAAGAAAACCAACCTTTGAAAGTTAAAAAGGTGATTTTTAATAGTTTTACAAAGAATTATGTTTGTGTGTTTGGGGCGCGGCGCGTACTAGGTGACTTAGATGTCACTCACACGTGCTTGTTTGGTTTTGAAGTGCAGTTTGGTGCAATCAAGTTCTGGTGGAGGAGTCGGAGCTTCTAGCTGCACATTGAGATCCTGAAGGTTAGCCTTAGTTGCAGTTAATTAATTTTACTGTAGTTAGTGTAATTATGCTTTTGATACTTTGATCTAGTAGCATGCCTAGGATCGGGGCGTTATAGAGTGTTATCAAAGCTAAGGTTACACCTAGTGTACCGACTTGGTAATGTCCGATCTAACGGCTCCCTAGGACTGCACATTAGAGAGTTGTGAACCTGAATTTTTAATTGTTGTGTTTTGTTGTGCTGGCAGGAAGATGTCTCGCCAAGGCCGCAGTCGTGGAAAGACCCTTGTACCCGACTCGTAGATGGGAGAGGGTAGTGCATGGAGGGGGATGAGACGAGAGATTGGCAAGATGATGTGGGGTTTCGCCCAGTCCTTTGGCAGCGGTAGCAAGGATGAGGTGAAGGGAGACCTGTGGATCAAACAGCTCTGCCAGCTTGGCACATTAACTTTTCATGGGCGTGGCACACTAGAGGAGTGTGAGGCTTGGTTCCAAGAGGTGGAGGAGATCCTAGAAGGGATCGAGTGTCTAGCAGAGAAGTGGGTTCAGATCATGGCATTTCTACTCAAGGGTGTTGCAAATTAGTGGTGGAGGACAGTGCGCCATACCAAGTTTCCAAATGCGGACTTGTTGATGATCTCTTGGGAAGAGTTCCAAGAGGTATTCTATGAGAGGTTTTTCCCAAAGCATGAGAGGGATAAACTGGACAGAGAATTCAGGAACATGAAGTAGGGGAGCCAGTCTATGGCTGAGTATGAGTCGTCCTTCCTTCAGCTTGAGCAATTCTCTTAGGCTGTAATTTTTGAGAAGAATAGAGCCAAGAGGTTTGTGGAAGGATTGAACCCTGTGCTAAGATCCAGAGTTATTAGCTTCAGATGCCAAACCTTAGCTGATGTTGTTGAGCTTGCAAGCCACTATGATGATGACCGTAGCGTGTTCCAAGAGGAGTATCCCAAGAAGGACAAGGGAAGAAAGTCTGTCTCTCGACCTTCTATTTCTCGACCCTCCATTTTTCGACCGTCAGTGACGGGTGCACCAAGTTCTGGCGGCTCCGAGAAGAAGCGGAAGCAACGGCCTACATCTGGTAAAGAAGAGAGTATGGGTTTCAGCCACGTAAGGTCTAGCAATGGCCCACAGATGGGACCATGCCATGTCTGTGGCAAGAAGGGGCATGTAGCGGCAGAGTGTTGGCACAGGTAGAGGAATTTAGACAGTCTAGTTTGCTACAACTTTAGGAAGTCCAGGCATTACCAGAAGGACTGTCCCAGTCAGCTGAGACCAGCAGGAGATGTGCCACGTCAGCCTACCAAGGGGAGAGTGTTCTCCATTGCTGCCCTAGATGTGGGTCAATTTGGAGATGTGGTAGAACGTGAGAACTGGTGCGGCTATATTAATTTAGTCCTGTCCTGTAATAATAGATCCTATGTGTATTGTAATTGACACTATTTCTTATTATGATTATGGTTATGGTGTGTTGATTATAGGATCTTTTCTGGTGGCTGATCGGATGGCCCGAGTCTTGTTCGACTCTGGGAGTTCATTTTCTTTTGTCTCCGAGTCATTTGCTTATGAGATCGGGACCAGGCCAGCTAGGTTGGCATTCCACCAAGATGTAGTCACTCCATTAGGAGAGCACAGTCTAGCGTGGAGATATTTGAGACTAGTTGATATTTACTTGGGGGATAGGAACTTTTAGGCTAGTTTGATCCTGATGGACATGCAGGATTATGATATTATCTTGGGAATGGATTGGCTGGCACAGCATTTAGCTGTGATAGATTGTGCCAAGAGGAGAGTTTTGGCAGAATGTCTAGGCCAAGGCTGGTGTGTGGTTCAGGGCACCAGACTAGGTGAGCCCAGAAAAGTGATTTCTACTCTCAAGGCTTATCATCATCTAGCGAGAGGCAGTGTGGGCTATCTGGCATGTGTGACAGTTTCTACTTCGCCTATAGTCGACATTCAGGACTTGCCGGTGGTGAGGGAATATCCCGATGCTTTTCCAGAGGAATTGCCTGGAATGCCACCGCATAGGGAAGTGGAGTTTGTGATTGATCTGGTGCTGAGATCAGGTTCTATTTCCAAGGCTCCGTACAGGATGGCACCTGTTGAGTTGAGAGAGCTCTGGAATCAGCTGCAAGAACTGATGGATAAGGGATTCATTCATCCCAGTGTTTCACCTTAGGGAGCACTGGTCTTGTTTGTCAAGAATAAGGGTGGTTCACTTCGGCTTTCTATAGATTACTGGATGTTGAACCTGTAGACACCCCAATTTCCCAATTTGCAGGATGGAGATGTGATGGCTAAGCTCTAATCCTAATTGAAGCCCATTAGGCCTATAGAGGCCCACAAGGCCCAGATAGGCCCATTAAACCCTATTTGGGCCTACTTGGGCCCACAAGACCTATTTAGGCCCATTTAGTCCATTTGGGCCCATTAAAGCCCGTTAGGCCCAATTGAAGCCCATTAGGCCCATGGAGGCCCACAAGGCCTACATAGGTCCATTAAGGCTCACAACAATTCAGCCCATTTCTTTTCTTTTTTCTTCCAACCCAACACCCCATTTCTTCTTCTCCATTTTCATTTATCTTCCTCACTCACTGATTTTTAACAAATCCTCAACCCATCCCTCTCATCACACCATTTTTTCTTCAAATCTAGCCACTGAACCCATCTCTTCCTACTGGACTCACCAGCCATTGAGCCACGCTCCTCCAGCACAAGCCACCGCAAGCCAGAGCAGCCAGAGCCACTGGGCCAACTGCCGGATGAACAGGCCGCTGTTGATCCTTGTCGGCGAGCAAGGAGACAGTAGGGAGATAGCGGTTCAGGTTTCTATTAGGGGAGTGTTCGATTAGTTAGTGAGTTAGTTAGTTAGCTAGTGCGTTGTTAGGTCTGTTAGGATTGATTATTGGGTTGGGTCGCTGGATTTTTCCACCTACAAAAGGAAGGGTAGATTCAGAGATCAGGGACTTTCTGGCGCGAGAGAGAGGAGAGTGGAGCATGCCAGAGAATTCCAGAGAGAAAGGGAAGTACGCGGAGAGGAGAGGAAGCGAGTTCCAGTGCTCTGCGAGGTGTAGAGCTCCTTCAGGCCAGGTACGCCCCTTTTGATCCCTCCTAGCTTAATTCATAGCTTCCTGGGTCCCTCCTCCTCCTTTTTGGACAATTCCGAGCCATCCAGAGCCTTCCTCTGGTCGGAATTGGTCCCTAGGGCTCATCGTCGTCGTTTCCCTGTGATGTAGGTGGGGGGGTCAATCCAAGGCACGTCCTTGGCCCCCAAGCCTCCTATCCTTCTCCTCTAGCCTCCCCAGAGCTCTCCTGCTCCTTCGATTGCCACTTCATTGCCTCCAAAAGGCTCCACCACAAGATCGCCGAGTTACACCAATCCTGCCGTCGCCGGAGAAGACGACTGCTCCAAGGAAGGAGCGTGTGCCCCTCGCAGCTCCAAGCCCTTTCGAGCTTCCAAAAATGCTCCGTGACATGCCTCGAACACTCCAGACCCTTTGGAACCGCGCCACGAGCCGCCAATCATCAGAGCGACCAAGCTTGTCGGAGAGAACGCCGTCGACGACTATCATAGCACGCCTCTGCTCCATCCTCCCTCATTCTGCTCCAGGAGAAGCGAGGAAGCTCCCTGACGCTCCCCGATGCCTCCACGATAGCTGGATCGCCGCACCGCTGCCTACCAGAAGCTCCTTCTTCCCCGACGCCGTCGCTGAAGCTCCTCGACGGCGAGGTAGATGAGAGGCCCACTCCCACCGTTAGATGCTCGATCCACTC
>JAMKQA010007337.1:0-14282 GCA_024699735.1 Posidonia australis | reverse complement strand
AATTAAGGTTTATTTATTGATTAATTAGGGTTTTTGGATTAATTAAGGTTTTAAATTTTTATTAATTAAGGTTTTCAATGGATTTTCATTTTAATTAGGGTTTTTACTTATTTATTTATATTTTTAAGTGATTTAATTTGGATTAAGCTTGAACTAAGGTTTTTACTTTATTTAATGGATTTTAATTTCTTTTCACTTGATTAAGGTTTTCAATAAACTAGACAATCAAGAAGGCAAACAATTTATGGGTATTACATATCTCCAAAGATATACATGCTAGTGAGAGTGACTTTGTCCTCCTCGAACATTTGGACAACCTTGAAATAGGTCACCTTGTCTCAAAGGAAATTCTCAAGTTCCTTCGCATCTCAAGTCCCACCAAACGTCTTGGGTTTTGGCACCTTCAGTTACTACTAATCACCACATGATAAAACTGCCCCTAGGGCACACTTTAACAATGCAATCTGAATCACATAGTTCTCATACTTTTGGTTGAGGAACTTGTGGTCCACTTGAAGAGTTTTGAAAGTATCCACCATTTAATTGACCGCTTGCATTAGGGCCAGGACATTCAGAACTTTAGCCATGAATACAACATTCTGGCTGATTTGTGCCTCAATGTTGTCAAGATGATCCTCAACAAATGTTGTCATCCTTATCCTGGTAATGGAACCAAATGTCATAGGTTGTTTTTTGAATCTCTTGATCACTTGTGCAACACTAGTGTCACATTGGTGTACCCTAATACAAAATCACCCACAAAGCCACACATAGTATGGAGAATCACTCCTTTTCCTTCGATTCTCAAGCCAAAAAAATATAAAGTTTGGACTAGCGCTTTCCTCCTTTCCAAGAGGCTGATGTTACACGTATATATATACAAAATCACCCTTGCACGGATCAGGACAACTCCCTATCTTGTGCTTTTTTTCTCTAAAGCAAAAGGAGGGCGAGCCCTCAAAGTGCTTATAAATATAATCGAAAATGTACAAATACATGTACAACTAGAATTACAAGCACACACTCACAAGAACAACAAAAGTGACAAGACCTCCCTACTCAATCCGAAACAACAAAATGGACCACGTGGCCCCCCCTATAGTGATGTAGTCATGTCAAAACAGTCATGCAGGGAGCACATTAGGGGTCCGTAGTGGTTGGTCCTCCCAAAGAAGCATAAAGCTGGAAGAGGCCGTTCATATGCTTCCACAAAATGTTCGGCGGTCTGGGTTGGTGCGCAGTGTTGAACAGCCTATCGTTCCACTCAACCCAAAGATGGTACACCACAACAATCGCCGCATGAAGCCTTGTAGTTGGTCGGTCAGTGCATCAAGATAATTGGACAGCGAGTGGATCCAACCACCATCAAGATGTAGGTTGAACTTCAGTGCAACTAGCCGCATCACTCTGTGGGAGAATGTGTAGGCGGAGAAGAGGTGTAGTTGGTCCTCATAAGCTTCTTTGCAAAGAGTGCACTCGGAGACAATGACGAAACCTAATTGGCGAAGACGATCCTACATTTTAAGCCTGCCCAGCATAGCCAACTAGGAGATGTATGCATGCCTAGGAATGTATCCTTTGAACCACACGGCCTTAGTCCATTGGCACTCCGACGCACGAACCCTGATGGCCTCCCAAGCATTGGAGAAGGAGAACCCATGCACTGGGTTAGGAACCCATTGCATGGTAGACTGGTTGATCAGACGCTCGGCAAGGCTTCTCACAGACAAAATATTACACTAAGCCCATAAGCAGAGACAAGAGGTTGGCACAGACCAGATAGGGTGATGGTGGAGGTGCTTGGATAGGATCCAAACTTCCCACAAACAGTTGGACGAAGTAGAAATCCTCCAAAATCGTATGAGTAAAGCCACCTTGTTGAGGTCACCTGCCCGCCTAAATCCTAGGCCTCCCTCCAAAGGTAGCTTGCAGTAGGCATCCCAGGACACCACTGGCAATCGGTTGTCTTTCCACATGAAATGGAGAGCAATGCGCTCAAGGTTAACAATGATGGACGTGGGGAGCTTCAACACTGCCATCCAGTGGAGGGGGATTGTCGACATCACAGCTCGAATGACCTTCTTCCCGCATAGCTAAGGTGGTGGGCAGACCAGCTTGCGAGGTGTTTTCTGAGCTTGTCCACCAGGGGCCTGCAAAGAGAGGCAGTGAGGCACTTGGAGGAAAGAGGGAGGCCCAAGTATCCGATTGGAAACGATCCCAGAGGTACACCAAGGATGCCGGCAATCCAGACGGAATCCGCACAAGTGCCTTCGAAGAAAATGGAGCTTTTGGTGGGGTTGATTTGCAGTCCGGGGATGCCAGCAAAGTGGTCCAGAGTCCCATGAATCCCGTGAGCTGAGTTCGAGTCCGCCCATGCACAGACAAAGAGACCATCGACAAAGAGGATGTGGGAGATTGCAAGCTGACCACGTTTGAGAGGGTCAATGCGATACTCCTGGACGGCCAATTTGAGTATGGAAGATAAGGCCTCCATCACAAGAACAAACAGGTAAGGTGCAATTGGGTCCCACTGGCGCAAGCCATTGGAGTTGGCAAAGGATTTGGAGAGCCTGCCGTTGATGTTGACTTGTAAGGTGGCACGAAGCATGGATTTGAAGAGGGCGCACCAACTATCACAAAAGCCCATGTGATGGAGAACTGCGAGAAGGAAGCTCTAGTTGAGTGTGTCAAAAGCATTTTTGAGGTCCAGCAGCGCCGCCATCTTCGAGGAGTCTTTATCAAGGTGGAAGCCGTTGACGATCTCGTGGCCAATGAGGAATGCGTCTAAGATGCTACGGCCTCAGATGAACGTGTGTTGGGTAGGGTCGATGAGGCCCAGAAGAAGATCTTTCAGACGGCAAGCAAGGAGCCTAGAGATGATGCGGTAGAGTACATTGCATAAGGCAATGGGCCTAAAGTCATTGTGTGAGTGAGGGTCTCCATCTTAGGGATTAGCTTGATGGAGGTGTGGCTAACCGACCGCAGTAGACGGCCAGTGTGGATGAAGTCATTCGCGACATTAAGCAAGTCGAACTTGATAACCTCCCACGCCACCTTGAAGAAATTGACGTTGAATCCGTCTGGCCTAGGAGCGTTGTTACCTTTCATGGACCAGAAAGTGGCTTTTACCTCCTTTAAGGAGACTCTTGCCACCAGCCTAGAGTTGTCTTTATCGGAGATCGAGGAGAATGGCATAGCTGGTAGAGAGGCATGCACCATTGGAGATCCAAGCAGATTGCTAAAGAACGAGCGGGCCTCCGCTAGAATAATCCCAGGGTCTTGGACAGTGCAACCATTGACACACAGACTCCTAACTTCGTTCCAGGCATGCTGTAGAAGGATAGACCGATGGAAGAAGGCCGAGTTGGAGTCACCGGTAGCCAACCATTGAACCCACAATTGCTTCCAGAGAATGAGTTCTTTGTGAGCCAGTGCGTCACGCAACTTGGCACGAAGCTGATGCTCATACTCCGCATGGCCACTGTAAACTTGTGGGTCTTGGTGGTTCGAACGTTCTAAGAGCATAGCCTTCAGCTCATTGTAAATCTACTCCATAGCCCTTGACGCGTTGCCAAAAGCATCTTTCGCCCAGCATGCTAGGAGACGGCGGGTAGCAGCAAGCTTGAAGCATAAACGGTACATAGGGGTACCAACAGGGGACACCCGCCATCCATCCTTGACAAACTCCAGGAACTGCAAGTGGGATGTCCAGTGATTGTAAAATTGGAAGCATCACGGAGGCTTGAAAGGAGTCTTGCCAATGGCGACCTCCAGAGGGCAGTGGTCATAGGCTTCACGATCACCCATAACAACAGAAGAGTCTGGGTAGGACTTAACCCAATCCTTGGACATAAAACACAAGTCGAGTCTGGAGCGTACATACCCAGAGTCCTAGTGGCCAAACCACGAGAACTTGTCGCAAGTAGTAGGAATCTCCATCAAGCCTTCATGGTCGAGGCAATCATTGAAATCGTTCATGGCGGATAGCACCGGGACGCTCGGTCCAACATGCTCCTTTGCTGATCGGGCGTAGTTGAAGTCCCCCATTGCAACGACATCACCAAGGGTGCCCAGCCCATTAAGGTCAGACTAGAGCTCTCTACAGTCTCGGGGGCAGTTGTGAGCATAAACAGTGACTAATCGGTAAGGTTTCTCGAAGACAATAATGTCGAAGTGCATACATTGGTCGGAGTAGTGGAAGTTGACCATAGGGATGTAGCGGTTCCACATCATCAGGATCTGACTGCCCGGAGTGCTTGCCAGATTATGGGCCATCGCAGCACCTGGCCAGACCTCAGCAACAAAATTGCGGATTACATCTTTCGAACGGAGCTAATGCTCCAACAGGCAAACAACGTCGAAGTTACCGGTGAGGACCTTCTCCCTTAGCATAGTGCGGAGGCTAGGAGAGTTGGTGCCCCGCACGTTCCAGCAAAGGAACTTCATTGAGGCGAGGAGCAGTCCGGAGGCATGGTCTCGTCAACACCTGAAGATGAGGCACCACGTTGCCTGCCACGAGGAGGGTCCAGGGCATCCACGGGCGAGTCGTCCCCATCATCATCATTCTGATCATCCAGAGTGTAGAACCGATTGCTACTTGGAATAGTGGCGCCAGGCTTTCTCCCATTCCTCCGTAAGATCATCCCTCCATCCTTGTCGTCAGAGAAGGGTACCTGTCTAGTCTCACTCGGCCACGGAGTCCCCAGGTTCTATCGGGTCGATGAGCTGGCAGGCATCGACCCACAAGCAGTGCTCTCCTTCTAGCTATGAAATGTCACAATGGCATGGTCCTCTGGTTCCCCACTGCCGTGGGAATCAGCCTCCATTCCAGCTTGGGTCCCAGTCTTCCTAGCAGTGGCTTGAGTAGAAATTCTTGTGCCTGAGGCACGACACGCCATGCTTCCCTTCAAATCCTTAGCAGCCTTAGCAACACAGGTGTCCTCTGAGTGGGCGAAGGTGTGGCAGTGATGAGGGGGACTTGGCTTCCATTCATCAGTAACAAGGATGTCTTCTCACACTCCGGTCTGGCGATCATGCGTTGGGATGGTCACCAGGAAATCAAAATCCAGCCCCACTTCAACATAGATCCTAGCATACTCCAAACGAGACGCCTCTAAAGTAGGTCCATCCATCATAATAGTGCACCTGAGAACACTACCAAGTCTACTTAGCATGTGGGCGGACTAGTAGGGCAGTGGGAGAAGGGGTAGCCATACTTAGATGGGGATCGTCTTGAGCTGCTCCACCTCGAAGTGGGAGGAAGGCCCCTAGAGTTTGAGGATCAGTGGCCGCCCCATAATGAACCACGGGCCACCATCAAGGACACGTTGTAGGTCCTGCAATGAGCTGAACTGGAATACATAGAAACCATTACCACGAGGCTTGACGTCAACGGAACCGAAGAGACGCCAAAGCCATCTGAGGTAGCGACAGAGGCCGACACTAACAGGGTTTGCACCAATGGCAAAACCCATAAGAACGTTCGTCCATCAGTCGAGGGCTTCTTGGACTTCCGAAGGATCAAACTCTACACCCTGAAGTCCATCTGTAAACACCCCCAATATGCTTGCAAATGAACCAAACCCTAACAGGACTCTAAATAACCCTAGGAAAACCCTAAAAAATCAAACGAAACCCTAAAAAACCTAACAAAACCCTAAATAAACCCTAGAAAACTCTAAAAACCTAAACTAAATTCAAAATCCTAATCCAAACCCTAAAACCTAGGTCAAACACTAAGTCAAACCCTAAACCATAAGTCAAACCCCAAACCCCAATGTCAAACTCCAACAACGTTAACCACTTCCCACTTCATTCTAACCACCTCCCACTCTAACTATAACAACCAACCAAGCCATTTGGAAGCCTATAATTAGCCCCATTTGCAAGTGAGAAAAGGGGGGATGGAAAAATTGGAGAGGAGAGCTCCTCAAGCCTTTTCCTTCCAACCAGATAGTTCCAGGAAAAGAGAGGAAGCTCATCGAGGAAAGAAATCGGAGTTTCCAGTCATTTCCAACAAGCTTCGGCGACCTCCGACGAGCACAGACGATCAACTCCGCTGCCAAACCAGGTCTGCCCTCTACGCACCTCCATTTCCTTGCAAAATGATCTCCTAGGACTCCCTCTACTTTCCCTGTTCGATTCCAGTCGTGCCAGAGGGTTTCCTTGGGTGGAATCGAGTTTTTGAGTCTCACCAGCGCCATTTTCGGACGACCTAGGTGGGGGCATGAATCCAGAGCTTGATTTGTGCCCCAAGGTGTTCAATCTTCTCCCCTTGGTCTTCCTCCTGCTTCTTTGACCCTTGGCGTGCCGTTTCGAGCCTCCATCCAGCCTCCAGAAGTCGCACGCTATCGACACCGTTCTGTCACCGTCACTGGGGAAGACGATGCACAGTGAAATGCAACAAGACACCTTGCAACGCCACTCCGACCCTCAAGGAACGATCTCCGGTGCTCCACCAACGCTCCTGATGTTCCAAAATCGCAAGTCAAACCTTGGATCACCCTTGCAACCTCGCTCGCCGGAGAAGACGACAGCGACGGCAGGGAAGCCCAGCATTATGAAATCTTCTTCCATTTTTGACCTCTAAAGGAAGGGAAACGATCCTCGTCACTCTCCCGTGCCTCCAATAGCCCTGAACTACCGTGCCGTGGCCTCCAGAGCTTTCTCCTTCCTCGACGCTGTCGCTGAGGATGCATCGACGGCGAGGGAGACAGGCAGCCTCTTCTGACCGTCGAGCCTTCGATCCAAACCATTGGATCTTTCCCTTTCCTCATCTTCTTGCTCCCTGTGTGGTCTAATCTTCAATCAAGCTTGGGGATGCTTCGGAAGAGCATCGCCGGCGGGCATCAATTCTTTTCCTTTTAAAAAAATAAAAAAAATAAGTTTTCTTTTAAATAACTTCTAAAACTTTTGTTTTCTTACATTTAGGTCCTTATTTTCTTACAAATAGATCCTTTTCCTTACTATTAGGTCCTTGCACATTTTTTTTTAAAATCGTTTGAATAAAGTTTTATTTGAAAATATTGCAATGTGCCCCCTGAATAACCTTGTTAATGCCTTTCATGCTTTAAAATTAGACAAAAACCCTCAGAGTTTCTTTTCATGCATTAAAGTCCAGAAGTTTTGCAATTAAAACGCTGAACTTTGTTGAAATAGTTTTGAATGCATATTTATCTGTCTAATTTGCAAATTAAATCCTGGATATTCAAACATTCACTCAAATATGCTCAGAAATTGCATTTAAAATCGTAAGTTTCATGAAAATAATTCTGGATGCATATTTTTCTGATTAAATCACAGTTAAACCCCTGAGCTTCATCAAAATAACTCTGTATGCATATTTCATTGTTCAAATTGCAAATTAAACCCTGGGAATTTAAATATTTGCTCAAATGTGACTAAATTGCAATTTAGACCCTGAATTCCACAGATTTCTCACAAAATGCATGTTTTCTAGGGTAAATTTACATGTCAGTCCCTCAAACTTTTTGTTTTCAAACATGAACTCTTTTTCGTGCATATTTTGCCCTGAAAAATTTTTAGAATTGCATTAAATACATGCTTTAATGGCAAAATTGCATTTTAACCCCTATGAATCTTTAATTTGACCAAGAATGCATAGTTTTGCACATTTGACCTTAGATTTCTTCAAAATTACATGAAATGTATTTTTGATGATTTAGCATTAGAATTTCAGTTTCACTCAAAATATTAGAATTTTACACAAAAGCCCCTAGGATTTACATTTTTACACTCTTACATGCATTTTACATATTTTGTGGCACTTTTTCATGCATATTTTCTCGTGCCTTATTCCTTTCATCGTGCACTCATTTCTAACTCATTTCAAGCTTGATTTTCTCATCGTTTCCCTGATTTCTTCCGACTTTTGCGATCTTTGACTTGATTTGTCTTTCCATTGCCCAAGAGCATACATTAACAGGCTTAACAATGCCGACATTGTCCCGAATAAGGATTATTTTCTCCAATTTGATTTTCTCGAATTTATTCAAATTTTCGCTAATTTGCGAGACGCTTTCCGAGAGTTTCTCGATTTTTATGATTATCTTCCTCGCCCACCAGCGTACAGTAAAGCGACATTCTCAATGCCCACATTTGTCCCTTGGATTATCTTTTTTCCTTTTATTCTTTTATTCTCTTTGATTTGGCATGTTTTCCAATCATCTTTAGCATATGCATTCAGAATAGGAAAGCACACACCCAATAGACCATGTAGCAAGTAGGAAACCTAGAAAGACCGTATTCTTCGGGAGCATGAGGGTGCCTAACCCCTTCCCCATGCGTAATAAAAATCCTTACCCTTTCTCTGGCCTGCATTGATTTGTGCATTTCATCCATTAGGCACAGAGCATACATGTTTTCTTCACCTTGATTTCCTCTTGGTTTTCCTTCATGTTTGGTTTTCCTCGTCTTTCCATTAAAAGACTAGGTAGCGACTCCTTTCTTTATCCTTTCTTATCTTTCCTTGGTGTTTCCAAGTCTAGTCTTCTTCTTTGGATTCACCATCTTTGCTATGACCGTATCGAGACTCCTCGTGTGCTTCCACGCACCCGTAAGGAGAGCTGTGCAGGGTTCCACCGGCATGGTCACACCATTCACCAGGTCCAGTTGGAACTAGTCGAGGGCTCAAGCATCTTTGTCTGTGGGAACAGCCGCCTTACTGTGAATCTTGTCAGCCCATGAAGAATGGTTTTGGGCAACAGGCAGGTGCCGGGAGATAAAACATGAGGCCTACCTTCGTCTAGAAGCTCGCTTGGAGGAACATCGACCGCGACCCTGTAATCTACCACGAGCAGCAAATTGGGAGAGACCTTTGTAAGGAGTACGACCACTAGCACGGGCATGTCCATCATGCAGTTTGAGGCAACGAGGAGAGTCACCGCCGCCAGTATGTGAGGATGCAGCTTCGTGAGCCGGTTCTTCGAGGATCTCACTGTCTGAAAGATGGAGAAAGAAGTCATCTTCAGAGGCAGAGCAACTTGGAGCGAGCTCAGCACCAGGAGAGGCCAAAGGTTCAGAGAGAGCTTTTCCTTTGGCAAGACTAACGTTCAAATCCTTGGTCGTAGTGGGTCCCACATCGAGAGCGTCGCTAGCAGTGGCAGTCAGTCCAAGGACGTAATGACAGTTAGCACATCGACAGATGTCCCGTTAGTCCCGCTCGATGGAATTTCAACCGCTCCTTTGGTCCCGCCCAAATTTAAATGTCGATCCACATCAGTCCCACCAAGTTTCCTCCTAGCCTTGCTTAGACTATGTCCACATCACTTCAAGTGATCAGCAGCAGGAGGAGCATGACTAGCCTTCGACAAGGGAGCGTCGCTAGCTAAGCAATCCTCCATGTCAGTGGTTCAAGGGCAGCTCCCTATCTTGTGCTTATTTCCAAGAGATGTGCTCCTTTGGAACTTAACCAATCTAGTGCAACGTCTATGCATCAAGCTCCACACATCCTCAACCATCTCTCACACGCATCCAATCTTACGTTGCGTGCATCCCATGTGCCTCCCTGCACATGTCCCATGTAGACTCCATTCTTACTATAGCTATGCTTGTATGCCTCCCTATACACGTCCCCATGCTATAGCTAACACCATGCTTGAGGATGACCGAGCATGCTCACAGTGTACCTTGATCAAGCAGCAACTTCAGGGTTTGTCAGTAAGGCACACCCAGGCATTTAGGCATAGCCAAGGCACATGCCGACATTGCATGGTGCACACTTGGTGGCTGTTGCGACAGAACTTTTCCAATTCGTGCCAACACTTAAAAGGCATACGACGCCTTGGAGCCACCGTAATAACCATGAGTGACGTCATGTTTATTTTTTTATATTTTTTAAAAAAATGAATGAAAACGATGCGGGTCATCCACCATTTGACTATCAAAACCATAGTTTTATAAAAAGTGTGGCAAAGCAATAATTTTGTAAAAAAATTAGAAGACATCCATACATTGAAAAGTTCCCCATAAACAAACCCCATTGTTGAAAATCCTTGGTTCCACGAGGAAGCAACTTGACTGATAATTTGGTATATAACATGTGTTGGTCCCTAATAATTGGATCAAAATGCTTTACCTAGTGGCCTTTCATAAAGCGGTTTCATCATGGAAATAGGAAATTTAAGATATCAGCAATTGGGGTGTTTGGAAACTGAGCTAATTATTAATGTTTGTTCGAAAGATCTTGTTGCTAGATATTTAAGATTTAGAACACCTATACGAGATTTTGTTCGGGAAGGTGTTTTAGATACCATATTGTTTCATCCCATGCAACAATTCTAATAGCCATGGTATCCATTCAAAGTGCGGATCTTGCATGTGATCAAGCCTTGAAAATATTAATTCTTGGTTAAGATCCAAACTTGACTTGTTACCCAAGAAAAACATTGTGGCTGTTTTTTATATTATGAGAATGTGAGATCTTGTATTGCCTCAAGTTCCTTTTGTGTAAACAACAAGAAACAATAATTGTTATCATAGTTAACCTTCGCGCCGAGAGTGTCGGTTAGTTAACTAGGAGGTTACTTACCTAACATACGCATTGGAAACAGACATGTGAACATGCCAGGGCGTGATGCGGGGCGAACTCCTGGTCGTATAGCCGAGTTCCATTATTCTATATGATATTTATTTTCATATGGGTAGTGGGACACGTGAAGTTTTTCTGATGCGAAAAGCCGGCGCTCAAATAAAGACTAGTCATGTGGCGGTAGAGATGCTTATTTGCAGTGGATTAGGCTCATTCATAATTAGTGGAATGCACTCATTTATCAACGTGCATAGACGTGTGTGTCATTGTGTACAAATTGGTATGTCAGTGTGACAGATTTACATGTCGGTAAGTCTCAAAAAGATAACTATAACAAAATAAACATGATATGCAACGAAAGCTACAATAATTGTAGTAAAATCTGACAAAAATAATTTCAAAATGTATCGAGAATAAGCTTATATAATGTAAAATATAACGAGAATAATTATGACATGCAACTAGTACAACTAGAATATGCAAGAAGTGTACTATCCTAAACTACAAGATAAACAACAGGATATTTATAAATACAATAGGATGCTACTATGATAAAGGCAACATGAGTGAGATCCACCTTTAACGCTGTATAAAGAGCACAACTATAATATACAATGAGAATGACGAAAAAATGCAACGGAATGAAGAATAGTCTGGGGTTTATATTATGATATATATATACATATATGTTAACGGAGAAGGATAGAAAAGTGAAATAAAACTCTGTTAAAATAAGGGATTGCACTGTAGCTGTTGTCAGACCTGTATGTAAGTGTGTAACTTTGCTCCATCTGACCTTAGAGTTCATTATCACATGGTGCTGCATTATGCAAAGAAAAAGGGAAAACATGCATTTTAGCGTCTCCCACCAAATTTCCTTTTAATAGTATTTCAAAAGAAAGTCTGATTTTCGCAAGTCCACTAACAGCCCAATCTTGTACTGTAAGCGACTCATATGTTCACGATATAACTTTAATGGTGTGGGGATGTATTTGGTTGTTGAAGGGTCCTAATCACTTGTCATGTTCTTCAAGCTCTGGCTTTGATGGTCGTGCTTCAATCGTAACCAAGCTCCTCAGGACTCCATTGATCTGATCAGAGTGGAAACCATCATGTCCGGTACTCAAGTTGTAATTTTTTTATTTGAAATGGTAGGTTGGGACTGACCATGCAACCATAGTCTCTGGCGAACTACGCTTTGACTCAATCTGAAGCTATAATTAACTTAACATATATACGTATAATCTCAGTTAGCTATGAACATGTGTTGTATTTTACATCAAGTAGAGTGGCATAGATCTTAATATGGTCATCCAATTCGATTGGTATTAGAATGTTAGGATTACTGTGTCTTTTTTTTTTGGTTGGATCAAATACATAGTTTGTCCAGATTAATTTCGGTTGTTAGCTAGAGTTCGCAGACGACCTTTTGCTAGTTTAATAAACAGGTTGGTGTAAACTATAAATGTTAGTTTAAAATGGGAAAAAAAACTTAAAGGTGTTCAAAAATAATCAACATAGTACTCGGCCTCGAGGATTTGAAATAATAATGTAAAAAAATTAAAGATGGTAAGAAACGAGATCCTTATCTAGTAGCTTGCTCCGAAAGTTTAGACTTTTCCATCATAAAGAAAATAGTATGAACAACTTATCACATGTGACGGTGGACAGTTTATGCATCAAACTATGAAGTCTTATATATGCTCTTAACTGACTGACAGTTTTTTTTTTCTAAATCAGTGGCAATTACTGAAATGAAACAGGAACATATTCCAAGAACCCCGTATAAACGTCGGTTACGAGACAAACCCACACAACATAAAAAAGAGTATACGTATCTATATTACCAAAAGAGTCTAAAAGAAAAAGAGTACCCCTCACATTACTAAAAGAGTACCAAAAGAAAATTATTAACGAAGTATGATAGAAGAATGTAGGTCCTGACAAACCCAGACTTGAATCTGACTAGAGCCAGATTTTCTCGATCACTTATTTTCTAGAAGTCTGTGACTTCCCTTTTAATCCATATAATGCAACCCTAATCTCATCATAACGAGGTTTGATCACTGATATAAAGCCATTCTAGGTTGGAAGTCCTAAACAAACATATAAAATTTTAAGTTGCTATTTCTCCGTTTTTCCTTTTTCGCTTTTTTTAGAATAGATATACATATCTACATCAAGATCATGCATATTTAACAAACAATCTTTTCTAACACGCGGTAGGATTACCACTAAACAACTTCTATAGGATAACTAATAATTATTCACTAAATCTCACCCAATTTAACTTAGAACCCATTGATATTATGAAATTTGTATAACTATTCATCTAAATTTATATTTAACTCTTATCCTAACATTTTTTTTTTTTTGGGTATCGATAAGTTGCATTAATTTAAATTCCCAAGGAAAAAGAACCAAGGAAATCAAGCGACTCGTATCCTAACATTGAACTAGTGAAAATTTCTGTCCACACAGTAGACCCATAACATGTCACTAGTGCTATTGAAAAGAACTTCAAACTTGAATTTGATGTTCATCTTTGGTTTGCGACACTTTCTATCAATTATAATCAAACTTGGACCATACAAAAACCTTTTTACCAGGGGATAACATATTTGATCTCTAACAGTCAATTCTAGTAAATAAAGGATTTCCAATAAAAATTATCTAATATTCAATAGAAATGAGATTTCATTTATGTTTTTTATAATTAGTATAGATTCTCTTACATTAAATGTACAAAAACTTGTATATATAATAATATATACAAAATATATAATAGGCGCATGGATGCATAATGCACTCTACTTTGTGTTTAAAATCTATCCATCTTACCAAAGTTCTAGTCATTGGATTCATCTACATCATCAGTAATATCTAGTTGTCTACACACAAAAGCTCATTTCATTTCAAATTTTTTATCATATGTAAATCAAAATTTTCGAGTAAGAATAAGTTTTAAACTAGGAAAGATAAATCATTAATTGTTTCTCAAAAGTCGTATATTAAATAAAAAAATCTATTTGATTGGTTTGATCTACATTTTTATAGAAGGTATGATTCAAATATCTAGTGCTTTTATAACTTCTACCATAGGTAGATTAAAATATTCAAATAAACATTTTACAAGTTTAGTGTTAAATGGCTCATTATTAAACAATATGCTCATTAGAAGAATTTTTATATTAGTAAAATAATTCCTGTCATTACAAAATAAGGATTTCTATATAAAAATCAGAAGTCTAACTAAGAATCAAATTGACGCCTATACTTTAGGCACCTTGATATGACCCCTTAAACTTTAATTTTTATTTTAATATACAAGCGTACTGTAGACACCCCAATTTTGAGCTTATTTGGCAACAGGCTCCTCCGGTTGATGCTCTGGTCGCGACCACCAAAATCCTAGTTCACATAGGTCTCAATCTGATCCACACTAACCCACCTGACCTACTAAAACACTATCTTATTAAAATCCAATAAAAAACAAATAAAACACTTAATCCATTTAAAATCCAACAAAAAACCCTAATCCACTTAAAACTCACTTAAATCAACCTAAACTCCAATAAAACCCTAATTAATCAAAATTTTAAACCCCAGTCAAGTGAAAAGAAATTAAAATCCATTAAATAAGACAAAAACCCTAATTTAAGCTTAATTCAAATTAAATCACTTAAAAATCCAAATAAATAAGTAAAAACCCTAATTAAAGTGAAAATCCATT
>JAMKQA010007336.1:0-11950 GCA_024699735.1 Posidonia australis | reverse complement strand
TCCCCTTTTTTCGATTTTCACGATTTTCCTCATCGCCCGAGGGCATACAGTAAAAGGCTTGTCAAAGCCGACATTTAACCCCATCACGGGTTATTTTTCCCCTTTTGATTTTCACGACTTTATCATGATTTCATGTGGATTTCTTCGCAGTTTTCACGCACCATTTTGCACGTTTATTTAGTCATGTCACATCCATATGCATTAGCATGATTAGAACATGATCCAGGTTTAGCAAACATTCATCAAATCTTTAGCAAGCATTTGGACTAGAAAGACCGAGTTTCTCGGGCGTACGAGGGTGCCTAACACCTTCCTCGTGCGTAATAGGAATCCTTACCCATTCTCTGGTTAGCAGACATCTAGCCTTCCCATCTGCATCACATGTATTCATCCTTTTGTGGTTTTCCTCGTCTTTCCCTTAAATGACTAGGTGGCGACTCCATTTTCTTTTCTTTTTCTTTTATCTTTTATCCTTGCGCCTTCGCCGTCTCGGTATGGCTGTCTTCTCCTCCCCACCCCTCCCTCGGGTCGGGCACGGTCACAAGATTGATTGTAAAATTTCTTTATTCTGGGACTTATTATTGCCCAGGAAAATCCCTAATCCTGTCTCCTCGAGGGAGAATTTTCTCTAGTAGAAATTAAAAAGAGTGTATTTGACCTCCCTGGTGATAAATCTCTTGGGCCAGATGGATACCCCATAGTGTTTTTTCAGGAGTTCTGGGAGGCCTTGAAGTCTGATCTTATGAATCTCTTCTATGATTTTTATCTTTCTCAGGATAATGATGCTCTTAAACCAATAAATCAAACTTTCATAGCATTAATTCCAAAAAAGGAAGGTACCCAGTGTATCAAGGATTACAGACCCATCAGCTTGTTAAATAGCTTATACAAGATCATTACTAAATGTTTGGCTAGTAGATTTACTCCTGTTCTTAATGATGTTATTGATGACTCCCAATGCGCTTTCCTTTTTGGAAGGAACATCGGGGATTGCTTCTTGGTTGCACAAGAAACCCTAAACTACATGAAGGTTGCTTCTGTCCTAGGATTTATTCTTAAGCTGGATTTTGAAAAAGCATTTGATAATGTTAATTAGGATTTTTTAATGAACTCACTTAGGGGGCTTGGCTGTGGTAACAGATGGATCACTTGGATCCATATGTGTATCTCTTCTGCCAGATTCTCCATCCTGGCAAATGGATCCCTTAAGGGATACTTTGGTACCTCTAATGGACTAAGACAAGGAGATCCCATATCTTCTCTTTTATTTATTGTGGTTTCTCACATTCATAATAGAATGTTAGCTCTGGCTTCTGAAAATAGCCTCATTTCTGGGATTCAATTCCCAAATAGGGGCCCAAATGTCAGGAATATATAATATGTAGATGACACTATCCTTTTCCCGTCCTCTGATAAAAACAATATAGTGAATATAAAAAGGATCTTATGTTGTTTCCAGACTTGTTCTGAACTTAAGATAAACTTTCAAAAATCCTCCCTCACTGGTGTTGGTATTTCTGGACCATTATTGGAAAACTGTTGTGACATTCTGGGATGCCAGGCTTCAGAATTACCTATTACCTACCTTGGACTTCCTTTGCACTATAGAAGAGCCACATATCAAGACTGGTCACCAGTTATTAAGAGGATTTCCAGTAGGTTGTCATCTTGGAAGGTAAGATTCCTCTCTTTGGGAGGAAGATTAACCCTTGTCAACTCAGTCTTATCTGTAATACCCACTTATTATTTATCTGTATTACACTTACCTTCAAGAGTTGAACTTGAAATTGACCGACTTAGAAGTAGGTTCCTTTGGAAGTCTACTTCCTCTAATAATAATAAAGGTTATCATTTAGTAAAATGGGCTGTATTATGTAGGCCTAAGGAGCAAAAAGGTTGAGGCATTATTAACCTCAGGAATTTTAACTTAGCATTGAAATGCAAGCTCCTGTGATAGCTATTGACTCACCCACCCAACTTGAAATGGCCATCCTTATTAAAAGTTAGATATGGCTCTAGGTCCTGGCCAGGGGCTCTTCTTAATGCTTCAGGAGGAAGGTCCTCACCTGTGTGGTAGCAACTAAAAGCCTGTTTTAGCACACTTAACTGTTTCACTACTTTTGAAGTTGGCAATGGGGAAAACGTTATCTTCTAGGAAAATAAATGGAGGGACGGCACCCCCTTGAAGTTCATGTATCCTGAGTTGTATTCATTTGCTAAACACAGAAATGCCTCTGTTAAGAAAGTGATAGAACAATTTTGGGGGGATTTCCAAGCACTGTTTAATACTTATCTTATCCTTGTGACCTCTGTTTGCTTGCATACAATTCAAATGCAAGCAGACCACCTTGCTGAATTGATGTTTGGAGTTCGTTTACAATTGGTTGCTGAGAAAGTTCTATGGAACTCAAATGCCAACCACAACTTCATTGTGAACTCATGTTATAAACTTATAAATGATAGAGGCATTAGATTTCACCTGTATGAAAAAATATGGAAGGCCTGGGTGCCTTTTAAAATTAAACTTTGCACTTGGTTGCTGGTGTTTAATAAGATTCTAACTAAAGAGAATTTGAGGAAAAAAAGGGTGGAATGAGCAGGATCTGTGTTTGCTGTGTTGCAGTTATCAGGAAACCAATTCTCATCTCTTCGTTCATTGCTCATTTGCCATTGCTGTATGGAAATTCTTTATCTGTGGACCGTTATTCCCCGCTTTTGGTAATATAGAATATATTTTTAGATATAGACCTGAATGTTACTTTAATTTTTCTGAAACTGGGTGGAATGTTTTCATCTCTTCTGTGGCTTGGTGTATTTGGAGAAAAAGGAACAATAGAATTTTCGTTAATATATCCAACTCTAGTAAGTCCATTATACTCAATGTTATCACCCTTATGTATTCCTAGATAGAAAATCTGGGCACAGGTTTTGAAATGGATGACTTGCTTCATTCTGTATCAGCTATGCAGAATTCTTGGAATATTGGCTAGTCGTGTGCTAAAGCTGATGTCCCCTCAGCAAATCTCCTGATGCATCATCCTTCTCTTCCTCCTCCTGCTAACCCCCTGCAAATTCTCCAATTGAGCCTCATGCTTATGTGCACAATTCCAATGATGAGGCCACTGTATGATTAACTTCCTTTAATTAGTTCTCAGTTTGATCTTTGAGTTGTAAATTTTGATACTATTTTGATACTCTCCATCTACAAAAGTGGATGATTTTGTTTTGGGACCTGTTGTATCCATGGTCCTTGTAATTTTGGACACAATTTCCTCTTGGTGATTTTATTGTCAGGAATTTAATATAATGCTTTTAATGTTACCAAAAAAAAAAAACAATAAAGGAAGAGATGTGATTGTGCTAATGCACTTTGGAAGCACTCATTGTTTCATTCATCTTAGCCTAATCACAATGTTGGGAATTTCTCAGTCAAATCAAAATGAATCACCTATAAAGTTGGTACTGGTGAAATGGTACAATGCTTGGGACAATGTTTATCAGTGCCTTTATGTTTACAGGGTTTTTTAACTACTGTGAATTTTGACATCCTACCTTTGGGGGAAGAACGATTGGAAGCCCTGGACACAATACAATGGAATCTAAAACATAAGACTATGAAATTTCAAGCTCAAGGTAGGAAATGGCTATTAAAGGGGCTGAAATATCAAGTTGTGACAATGGTTAATGGAAGTGCTTGTGGAAGTTTAATCAAGAAGGCTAAAGAAGTTTGTACGATGGAAATCACTGAAAAAGAAGAAATTGTCACTAAAGACCTAGCAGAGGTTTTGCAGAAGTTAGATCAAGGATTAGTTGAGGTTATTTTGAAATATAAGAAGGTGTTTGAGGAGCCTAAATCTTTGTCACCAGTGAGGCTATGTGACCGCAAAATACCTTATCTACCCGATAGTAGGCCAATATCTTTGTAGCCCTACAAACATGCACCTTATCAGAAGTTAATAATTGAAGAGATTATTGTTGATTCTTTGAATAATGGAATTCTTAGAGACAATAAAAGTCCATATGCTGCTCCTATTTTGTTGGTGAAGAGAAGTGATGGAAGTTGGAGGATGTGTGTGGATTGCAGGGTTCTCATTCAACATACTGTTAAAGATAAGTATCCTATCCCACTCATTGATAATTTCTTAGATGAATTACATGATAGCAAGTTTTTTTACCCAGTTAGATCTTAGATCTGGGTACCATCAAATAAGAATGAATGACAGGGACATTCATAAGACTACTTTTAGTACATATAGTAGACATTATGAGTTTTGTTTATACATTTTGGCTTAACCAATGCTCTATCAACTTTTCAGTCTCTAATGATTGATGTTTTTAGGCCTTACTCAGGAGATTTGTCTTAGTTTTCTTTGATGACATCTTATTGTATAGCAAAGATTGGGGAAGTCATAACGAACATGTGGATTCCACGTTGTCCTTATTACTCAAACATCTGCTGTATGCCAAGCTTACTAAATGCAAGGGGTGTCCATGGATTCCACTAAAATCACACCTATGGGTGAGTGGCAAAGATTGAAATAAGATATAGTCACAACAGCTATTTTGGCTTTGCCAGATTTTACTATTCCTTTTGTGATTGAATGTGATGCCAGGGGGGGTGGGTATGGGTGTTGTATTTATGCCAAAAGGTAAGGCCTATAGCTTACCTAAGTAAATCTTTTGAAGTGAAGCAACTAGGACTTCCTACTTACCAGAAGGAGATGGAAGCTTTGATGTTTGCTTTGCAGAAATGGAGGAATTATCTCATGTGTATGTCTTTTACTATTAGAACAGATTATGAAAGCTTGAAGCATTTGCTTGAACAAAGGATATATACTTCAGCCCAATAAAAATGGATGTAGAAAAGGATACAAGCTTTCAGTGCTCAAAAGTGGAGTACAATAAGGACTTACATAAATGGATTGCAGAAGCTTTATCTATAGTAACTGAGTCAATGGAGTTAAATGCTATTTCTGGTCAGTATATTGGTAGACTAAAGTGCAACAAGCTTATTCAGAAGATCCATATTTGTTGGAAAAGATGTAGAAATTCAATGGTGGCTTAATGCAATGTAGTTCAGCGTTAAATCAGGCATCCTTTTCTACAAAGGAAGAATTTATTTGCATCGTCAAACCGATCTAAGTCATGAAGTGATGAAAGAATTTCACATTATTCCAATGTCTGGGCATTTTGGTTACGTCATACACAGGATTATAATGAATTTCTATTGGAAAGGTATGAGCAAAGAAGTAAAGAGATATTTGAGGGAGTGTGATACATGTTAGCAAAATAATTATGAAACTTTGAGTTGACAAGGGTTAATACGGCCATTACCTACACTAGAAACAATTTGGACAGATATAGCCGTGGATTTTATTGAAGCCTTGCCAAATTCCAAATGTTATACAGTGATCTTGGTGGTAGTGGACAAGTTGTCAAAGTTTGATCATTTCTTAGCACTAAGCATCTTGTACGTCACGAGTTCTAGTTGAAGTTTTTGTGAAGAATGTAGTTGTGCTGCATGGTGTTCCTCAGTCCATTGTAGGTGACAAAGATCAAGTTCTTACTAGTGTCTTTTGGCAGGAAATGTTTAAGCTACAAGGCACTTTGCTGTGAATGAGTTCTTCCTATCATCCACAGAAAGATGGTCAGTTTGAGGTGCTTAATAGATGCTTAGAAACTTATTTGTGTTGCTTTTGTAGCAACAGGCCAAGGGAGTGGTATGAATGGTTGCACTAGGGAGAGTATCGGTATAATACAAGCAAACATTCAACTCTTGGTCTAACTCCATTTGAAGTGGTATATGGAATTAAGCCTCCTACATTGCTGTCTTATATTCCTGGCACTGTCAGAAGCAATGAATTGGGCCAACAGTTGAAGACTAGAGATGAAGTCCTTGTAGAGTTGAATTTGAGTCTTAAAAATGCTCAGGATAGAATGGTTGTTCAAGATAATAAACATGTAAGGGACGAGCAACTTGAGGTAGGAGCTTGGGTGTATTTGAAGCTTTAATTGTATAAACGAAGCTTTGTGGTGCATAGAAAATTTCCTAAACTTTCTTCTAGATATTTTTGGGCCCTACAAAATTATACAGAAGGTGGGTGCAATAGCTTATAAATTACAATTACTTGAGGGAGAAAAGATTCATACAGTTTTTCATATTTCTCAGCTCAATGAGAAATTGGGTGAATTACAAGACAATGCATTACCAATTGAACTATCTAATTGGCTTAAAGAAACAATGAGTCTTGACAAGCTTTTGGATAGAAGAATGGTCAAAAAAAGTAATAAGGCTGTTGTGCAATTGATGATCAAGTGGATTGGTTGTGCTAATGAAGATGCTACGTGGGAGGAATACCATGATTTTGTGGAAAAATTTCTGGATTTCAATCTTGAGGACAAGCATTGAGTAAGGGAGAGGGAGTTGATAGAATATATGTTGTAATTAGAATATATAGTTGGGTTATGGGGTTTATGTACTTCTTTACCCATTAGATTGTTATCTTAGTTGGCACCGTAGCTAACAGAAATAACAGAATTCTTTTAGCCAACGCATGAGTTGATTTGATTTTGTCTTTGTATAAATACTTCTATCAGTACAAATGGGTAATGAATTCCTTGACTTTGGCCCCAACTCTTAGACCAATGATAGGGACTTCCTATCTGCTCTTTCCAGTTTTCCATTTCCACCTTCCTGTATGTGTTCTAATTGATTTTGGGTGATTCCACGATGGTGTCAACCACCAGAAGTAGGCATTCCATTGAGGATTCCGTCTAGTTATCAGTAGCAACACCTTCAGATTCTATCATTCTTCCCCATTCAAATCCTTGACGATGTCGACTATTCATCTCCTCTTTGTCTCAGACCTATGGATCCAAGACTTTGATGGCAAGCAATAGTTATAGTTAAAGTCATGTAGAGAGGTCTTGCATGATGGTTTCCTATTCTTGGATTGCAAATTGCATGGTGAAACCCAAACAACATAAATCCTAGGTTTTATTTGGGGAAGAAGAAGAATGTTGGGAAAGAACTAGGTTAAAGAATTATTTCATTGAGAAGGGAAAAGTAAATATCTTGATGATACAAATACAGGTATTTCTCTATAGGATGGAATCAAACATGAAAACTTAACTAACGTAAACATAGGTATAGATGCACTGATAGAATCAAACTATTAGGGTATGTGTCCAATTAGAAAAATTTACAAGGTATAAATGCAATATGAAAGAATTACGTGCATAACAACAACTCTTACAAGTTGGAAGACAAATTCACCTACAGATTATCCATCTTCTTTTTCTTTCCAAATCATATCTAAGGGTCTGTTTGGTAATGATTATTAGGACTAATTTTTGAAAAAAAGGTGTTTATTCTTAAAAAGTTGAACCAAATACCTTTTTTAATGCTAGACTATTTTAACAAGTTAGCTTCTTGTTTGTGCATAAAAGTTTTAAAAAATGTTGATTTTAAAAAATTGTGGGGATTAGCTTTTTCAAAAAACATTGTTTATGGAAATAACCTGTTTTTCCATAAACATTACTAAATGCTACAAAAGCATCTTTCAATCACAATAGGGTGGTCAGTATGGTGTAGAACATAATCCTTAGTTCGATTATGTAAGCTATTACCTTTCTATAAGAAACCAATACTCCTAGGCTGGATTCTTAGTGAACTTGATCAACTTACTCATTCTAGCCTAGTGCTATACATTACATCCATGAGATTTCTAACACCTTTGAAATACTTTGCTAGTCATACAATTTTCCGTTGTTTCTCTTACACTGTTGCTATGTTAGAATACTTGTACTTTGTAAGTACATTATCAATATTGAGATTGTCTCAAGTGGAACCTCTTCGTCATTCCCACTGTCTTGATCCCCAATGTCACTTTTGTTATGTTACAATACTTGTACTTTGTAAGTACATTATCTATATTGAGATTGTATTTGTGGATGGATTTTTGCAGGGTATTGATGTAGAATCATTGAGGTGTCCACTTCCTTCGTTAATTCTTGTGATCTCCACTTACTAATTTACTTTCGTCAATTGATAATGTACCATGCGAGAGTGTGGAGGTTGTGATGATGTAGGCTCTTGGTTCACTAGGTCGGCATTAGGATGCTGCCTAGCGGAGTCCTCGCCCAATGTAGTATCCTTCCATTCAAAATAAAAAAGAAAAATAAAGAAATCTAAATTAGTCTAAATGCAGTAAACAATAATAGAAATAAACAACGAATGACATGAATAAATGAAGTAAAATACTGATTAGGGGCTGTCCCTACATGCATATGCCATGGACAGTTATGAATGTAATGTTTTATGTGAAATAAAATGAAATAAATTGGAAGACAATACTTCCTTCACCCTTGGTGCTTATGACATGGAGTTGGAGGAAGTAGAGGTCGATGGGCAGAGCTCTGGAGGTACGCTTTGGCTATAGAAAGAGACTGGATCTCTAGGATCTGAGCTTTTAGGAGAAGATGGACATGGAACAGGGAGCTATGGCTCTCTCTCTCTCTTTGAATTCTCTCTTTTTTTTTTTTTTAGGGCATAAAGATGGCTCCTTAAGATTTTAATGTGTCTCCCTTCAAACTCTTGACTTAGGGGTCAATTTATAGAGTTTAGGAGCTCAAGATCTCACTAAGGACGAATGGTAGATCAAAGGCTAGGATGCAATGCTCTGAAAAGAGCAGAAAATCAAGATTAGATCTCATTGGCTATATGAGAGGTGACAGAATCATCTAGTCGCCGTTTAGAGAGGCAACCAACCTGGAGATTCTATTTTTGGTTGTATGCGATGAATCAGCACCCGAAAGGCAATGAAATTTACCACATAAGCCTATCGTCAGTGTATATGGCATGGAGATACCAAAAAGGTATTTTTCGAAAAATTAAGATAAAAAAATATCCATTACGAATCTGTTATCAAATATTGACCACATCAATACTAAAAAATCATACTCGTAATTGAAGATATTTTAAATTAATTTCCAAATTCAAAATCCACTTAAAATGTTAAGTAAATTGGATTTGAAAATTAAATCTTTAATGATTACCAGAAAACTCAATTAAAATCAATGATGTATTTGATTTAAAATAGATTGGCAATCATTTGGATATTTTGGATTTCATCTTTATTTTTTAGCATTATCATGAATTAAATATAAGTTATAACATTAAAATGTGATAATTTATCAAAAAATCTCATTTTTGGTAAAAATAAAGATAAGTGATTTAATTATGAAGTCATCTAAATTTCAATAATTTTCTGGAATCATTTGGCATTTATAAAGATTTATATGATAAGCATAGATATTTAAAAGTTAGAAAATCATAGAAATTATAATAATTATGGGAAAAATCATGATAACATTTATAAATATCTCATATATGATATTAAGGCCTGGGATGACAAATTATTAAGAGAGAGAATGTCAAGATTTGCGTCGCCTCCTTAGTTGGCGCTTGAAAAATTAGTCACCACTTATAGTGGCGACAAGTCTTGTCGCTTGTCAGATTGTCAACATCCTGGTCTTTTACAATTTACCCCTTGTCTTTTATCTTGTTCCACAGAGATGCAATAAAATCCAAGAAACTTCAGAAATTCCATGGGACAATCTGGAAGAAGAATTAGAGATCCTTAGCCACGTGATTTGGGGCGTCTCAAGAGTTCTTATCCTAAGTGAACTCTGGGAAATGCAAAAATGGAATATTTACAGATGCCCTTCCTTGGAGAGTTGGAGTTGATCTTGGAACAAGATTGGCTCTAAGGTAAGAAGGATATCCCTATTGAGTATTTGTTGAAATAGGGAGCTCATTTTCAAACGATTCGCCATGGATTCCACAAACAAGTCTACACCTATTGGTTTTGGGACAGAGTCGCACAACCAAAAGGTGATAGGGTGAGTAGACTTGGTTTTGAGACATGGTCACACAACCGAGTGGTTCGATAAACTAAAGATGCTGTTATATTGAAGGCTCAGGCATAAAGGAGTCAAGTCGGGGCTATGTGTCGCAGCTGATGTTGAGACCTGTCAACCATGTAGAGTGACACTTCAATGGGGCAGAAACTAAAGGAAATAAAAGAATAATTAAAGAATGTCATCATATTGAAGGCTCAGGCATGGCGTGGTCAAGCTGGGGCTATGTGTCGTAGCCGATGTTGAGACCATGTCAACTATGTAGAGTGACACTTCAACGGGGCAGGACTAAGGTAAATAAAGAGATAATTTTGTTACTTCTTGTTTTAGAGCTTACTCAGATTGGAATAATGAGATTGGATAGGTTTGATTTGATTAGGCTTCGGGAGGATCACAGGTTCTAAGGGTTTCTAACACTCTTAAAGAACATTGCTCTATTAGTGCTCCACTTCTAATGCATGGTTCCTAAATGCATGGATGCAAAATTCAAGCAAACAATAATGCAAATGCAAGGTCAACATTCAATATGCAATGAATGGTTCATATGGCAGGTTAGGCCGATGGGGTACGGGTTGTTCCTAACCATATAGATATATGCAAGATGCGTGAATGCAATTCGTTGTGGTGAAGTGTTTTCTGTCCTTGAGTGTGACCAGTACTCTCGGAAAAGGACCGTCGTCCCACAACTCGACTTGGTAAGTAAAGGAGTTCTATGAATAAAGAACCAGGTGAGAGAGTGAACCCTTCCTTTGCCAAATTGGGGTTTTGCATCTTAGTTAGAGTTGTGTGTCTGTGTACATGGTTGGGACTCCAAAGGTGAGAGTCCGTTCTCGGAAGGACTTGGTGTAGTGCCACAGTGGGATTTGATGTAGCCTCACAGTGGAGCTTGATGTACTAACACGTGGTGGGGTGATACCTACACACTTAATAAGCATGTTAGTAATCAAAAGGGTGTAACTTTCCCTACCCTAAAGGGGTTGGCTAAATTGCCTGGGAGAAATACTGTAGTGCTATCCTTTACTCCCCTATACTTAAGATTAGGTGGAGGGAATTAGTCTTGACCTCAGTTGGGAGATGGAAAATCGGAGTCCAGTGGACATCGATGGTGAGTCATCTGTAGATGCTCCAAAGATCATTGTAGGGCAATGTCTTTGTGGGGAAAAATGCACCTAAGCCGTGGAAGCACGCTTTAGTAGGGTGTTTAACTCCAAAATCTGGTGGATCAATGGTTGCATCATCGGCTAGACCAATTTCAGTTTCCTTACTATGTTTTCACTTGTAGGTGAGGCAGATGTCAATACTTATTTGTTTTTGGCTTTTCTTGGTTTTCTGTTTTTTTTTTGATGATGACAATGAGCACAGTCATAATCCTCCCTCTTATGCATTTAGCATTGCTGTCTTGTATTATTCAAGGTGAGAGAGTTGTCCCTTTCATTATGCCCTGGCCTTTTGAGGACTTAGGATTTTGTATTAGCTTTAGTTGATCAGTATCTCCCTTATTTACTTGGTCCTTGAGTTTCTAGGGTTTTCCTATCCCTTGCCTATATAAGTAGGAGAGTGGGGGAGACTCAAGGTTCGGCAAACTCTCGGCATTGACTATAGCCTAGTGCTGCTCACCGGTGGTTGACCGTAATGCCATGTAGTTTACCCAAGGGTTTTGACTTTTATTTTTCTTTTGGGGGTTTCCCTCTCAAGTTATTTTTTTATAGATGCCCACTGTCTTCTTGGACTTATGCTATGACGGCACATCTACTTATTTGTCGGTTGTCTATCACTGCTTGAGTACCGAAGCGTGCACGTAAAAGTTGAGTACCCGCATATCACTGCCTTCTCGAACTTATGCTATGACAATGTACCCAAATTTTACGTGCACTCTCCTCTTTTTGGGCGCTTTCTAAGTTATTTGGTTTAGGTGCGCTCCTCCATCACTACCTTCTTGGACTTATGCTAGGAGACCACATAGCACAAGACAAGTGGCTTTTATGATATGCCTAGGCTCTAAGCCTGCTTTGCTCTCATCTCCTCCATA
>JAMKQA010007335.1:0-14717 GCA_024699735.1 Posidonia australis | reverse complement strand
GGTTGGCTGAACCACTATAAATCTTGTGTCTTTGCGATTGAATGCTTTTGTGCTAAAATTCTTGAATTGCATCATAAATTCCAAAGACTTAATTAAAACCGGAAAATCTCTATTCACCCCCCTCTAGAGAAGCCTTAGTATCCTACACCCATCACTCAGGGGAGGGCTCTCAGGTCTCACGTGCCTAGGAATCCTGTTGTCGCTGCCCTGCAATCGTCGATCGACGCCGTCGAAGCACTGAAGCCCTCCAAGCATCGTCGTAGCCCCCACACACTTCCCCAACGACCCTTAGGCTCCTACGAATCTCAGAGAACTTTTGTCTCGCCGTTGGATTGTTGTAATGCCCCGATGACCCACCACCACTGTCACCGTCAACAGGGGAGCGAGGAGGATGACTCCCTCGCTCATGAAGCCGCCTGATGCCTCTGGAACGTTCGCTGCTTCACCCCAGAGCTTCTTTGATCCCCGCCTCGCTGAGCCACCGCCTCTGGAAGGATCACCATCACAGTCCCGTCGCCGGAGAGGAACGCCGACAAGGGCGGATCGACAACACGTTCCAGCCGTCGAGGGTCTCATCGACGCCGTTGGATCTCTCTCCCACCTCCTCCTCTAGCTTCTCAGCCTTTTGGATCTCCGATCAGCCATTGGGAGAGCGCAAATGGACTCCCCCAAGCCGTCGCCGCCGGTGATCTTTGAATCATCGGTGGTGGCTGCTAATTTTTTTGATTTTTGATAGAAGTCCTTTAATTTATTTAATGGTTACAAGTAGGTCCTGGATTTTATCTCTTTAGCCCCTGAACTTTCAATTTAAGTGTCATTTGTTTAGTTTTACTGTAAATATAACATTCTTCACCCTATTTCTTTTCAATTTTATTTTTAGTCCTGTTTATGCATGTTTCATCACACTTAAACCCTTGCATCCATGTTTTCTTTATAATTAGGTCCTGATATTTTGCTCTGAGCCCTCGGAACTTTGAAAAATGAGTTTTCTTTGTGAATTTTGCATCCTAACCCTGAGAAAATTTCATAATTATACTGATCAACAAAAAAGCCTAATTCTTATCACATTCTGGCCCAGAAATTTTGCATATAAGTCTCTGAGTACTTAACATATAATCCCTGAGCATAGGAAATTTGCATCTAGACCTCTAAATTAATTTTAAATCCATCATTTAGGGTTTTAATGGTTGTCTCATATGTTTTTGATATTTTCCACCTATTGCATTTCATATTTTGCATTCAATCATAGGTTCCATTTAAAAATCATGTTTTCACTGCGAATTAATCTTTAGTTTCATATTTTAATCATTTTTGCACTTATGTGTGAATTTTGCACATTAAACCCTGAGTTTTCAGGAAATTACCAAGGTGCAATTTTCACACATCCCAGTGCCACATTGTCATTTAATCCAACATCTACATATTAGAATAGAAGTCACCAAATATATTGTGATCCAGATTCTCATCCTTTTTGTGAATTTTGCATTTTAGTCCTTGTATTTGTTCTTTATTGTGTTTACATCATTTTGTTGTTTTTTCCTCTTCATGTTTTCCTGCCAGTAACATTTTCTAGACATTTTGCACACATCTTGATATATCTCAGACCATGCAACACCCCCATACATGCATTTATCACAGTTAACCATTAAAATGACCAAATTGCCCTTGTACCACCAATTCATGCATCTGCATGTTAGTTTTTGCACTCAATCTTGCATAATTCTTGTCCAAGTTATTTTTTAGCACTTTTTACACACTTAGGCACTCATTCGTGCATTTACATTGTTTTTATCACGTTTACGTATCAGTCCATCCCTTTTTAGCGAGCTTGCATCTTATGTGTTTCATTCGTGGGTTTTTTCTTCACTTTGTTTTTGGAGTCCTTCGCCCGACATTTGATTGATCTCTTTTACTCTTACATTTCGGATTTTTTTGATTTGATTTGGATTTCATTGCCTAAGGGCATACACGAACTGACCGAAAGACCTACATTGGCCCATTTGCGGATTATTTTTCCTTTTAATTTTCATGACTTTTTCCATGATTCCGAGGACTTAGGTTGACCCCACTTTTTATCTTTTTGATATCACGATGTTTTTTCGAGGCGTTCTTTCCAAAAACACTGTCATTTTATGTGATTTTCTTCGTATAATGTCGTTTGTCTGTTTTATGTGGATTTTTTTTTGCAATTTTCTCATTCAGATCTCCCTGGTGTTTTTATGAGATTTTAATGATTTGGGTCTGTTGTATTTTTGATCCCCTTGACGTTGGTGTAATTTTCTGAACCATTCTTTACAAAAACGTCGTCATTTTATGTGAATTTCTTTATATGTCACGGTTTACGTGTTCTATGCGGACTTCTTTGCAGTTTTCCCATCTTGATTTCCGCGATACTTTCTTTGATTCTGACGACCTGAGTCGGTTGCATGTTTGACATTCTTGAGACCTGTATGACTTTTCAAGCCATTCTCACCCAGAACCTTGTCATTTCATGTGATTTTCTTTATTGTGTCATTTTTTATAATTGCGAAACTTTATGTGGATTTCTTAACAGTTTTCTCATACCATCTTGCACATCCTTCCAGTCTTGACTAGGCATTCGTATTAGCGTGTTTAGAGCACGATCTAGGCATAGCAAGTATTCATCCAACCTTCAGTAAGCAAATTAGACTAGAAAAATTGAGTTTCTCGGGCGTACGAAGGTGCCTAACACCTTCCCTGTGCGTAATAGGAATCCTTACCCATCCTCTGATTAGTAGACATCTGACATTCACATTTGCATCTCATGCATTCAATTCTTTATGGTTTGTTTGTGGTTTTCCTCGTATTTCCCTTAAAAGACTAGATGACGACTCCTTTTCTTTTTCGTTTCATCTGATCATGCGCCTTCGCCATCTTAGCATGGTTGTGATCTCCTCCCTTTGGCGCGACTCCGCGTCGAATCTCTGGACGGACATGGTCACAGAAATCACTCACGCGTGTTTTGTAATGTTTGTTTTCAGGTACTCAATTAGGATGCAATCCAACTCGATACTTGTAAACAAGAGCCACTAGCCGCACATAGGTTTTGGGAAGTTAGTTGTTTAGTTTTCTTTTTAGCACAGTTAATTTCTGAGTTAGTAATGTAGCTTCTATAGCACTCCGTTTGAGAGGCGTTACAAATATTTTTCGCAGGTGCAGGATAGGATGTAGGTGTTGCTAGTGCACATGAAGCTGGAGTCAATCGACCACACATCAAAGATCTGGGTATATATCAGTTATTAATGCTTAAATTTAAATTGTTTCTTGTTGGATTTAGTTTAAGATCAATGTGACTAATTAAATGGAAAAAATGTAGCTAAAAATTGAGATAACGACTTAGAACGTATTGTTACAGTATACCTTTTAACCTTTTTGAAATGTGGAGTTTGAATGGTGGTGGGGGGAATGAATGTGCAACACCGAATTCTCTCATAAGCTGTAGGGGTGACACCTACCGTTTTTTTTACTTTTTTGAGTTGACTATAAACTTTACTCTTCTTAAACACATACAACTATATAAACATAATAATTACTTGCTTATCGAGACCACGAGCAAAAAGACTCGTAAGGGAAAAAAAGGGAAAATAGAGCTTGAAAACTTTGTTTGAATTAGAAGAGTTTATAAAAGGAGTCAACTTCCATTATTTCAAAAAGAATCACATTTTTTGTAGTCTTTACCATCTCTTATTGTATTCCACCTCTTGCAATTGCAGGGAGGAGTGGAGCATGTTATTAGCACATGAAAGGTGAATTCTATGTCGTTTAATGCAATTTTTATGTGCAATGAAATAGTTTTGCGCTAAATGCTTCAAGAAATTTTATTTTTCTTTTATCATTCTCTTTGATCTAATCAATATATCATAGTTTGTGTTATACCTTCACATGCAAAGTCAATCTTCATTCTAACTTTTGATATTGGTTGCATTTTTTCTTCTTTCTTGGTTGCCATAATTTTTGTTTCTTACTTAGGTTAAATTTTGTCTGTAACATTTTCTTATATATGAAAATACTTGTCACTTAGAAGGACATTAATGCACAGGTCACTTAATTTTTAACAAAATTCTATTTGCTTTAAAATATCTCAAATTCTATTCACTTTTTGTTTTTTCTTCTCAAATTCCTCTCAATTTTGACAAATGTGCTGTTAGGATGGGAAACATTATCTCACAAGACCATTATTTTCCTCATCCACATGTGGAAGGGTTCATCTTTCTACCTGTCTCTTGCAAATAGATAGCAAAAGATTGTTGAGTATGTTCTTTAGAGAAAAAGAAGAGTAGAAGATAAATATCTTTTTGAAGGTGTACATATCACAGTTGATGTTTGATAGCAATGCCAGAAAGCATCTACATTTTACCCATGCTCTTTCAATCTTAATTTTGAGGCAATGCTACCATTGTTTGCTAAACTAAAGGTAACAACCAATAACATAATTCTTACCTTAAGTTTGCAGACCTCTCTTGCAGTTCGTCACATGTATTGCCACTACTGCAAAAAGGTGCCTTTTCTGTCAGCATCATCTCCATGCTATATTTCACTTTATTGGAACCATAAAAGTCCATATGTACACAATTTGAAAATGTAATGTTGTTGACCAATTCATACATCTTTGCCTTTCCTACTCACGTACGATAGATGCATGAGATTTGAATAGGAAGATGGAATGATTGTATCAAAGTAATAAAACAAAGTAAGAAACTTTTCTATATTCATGATTATTCAATTGTTTGTGTTACTAAAAAGGCAAAAAAGATTATATGAAAATGTCTGTGCTAAAGCATTGATGGATGTCATGCTTAAAATTTAATAACATCTATTGCCTTGAAGAAGTTTAATGAAAGTACATTACATTAATTTGTTTATTTCTACAAAAGACATATCATCTTAGTTATTTTTTCCCTATTCAAGACATTGATGTTATTTTTCCTATATTTTCTTATTGTGACATAGGTTCATTCTAAAGTTAACTATAAAGATGAATTACCCATAGTGGAGGTATTATTACTTATTCTTTTTTGGTTGAGCTCATTCATTTTGCAATTTGTTTTAAATTATACACAAAATTAAGCTTAATGTATATTTTAGTGTCTTATTTTGTTAAACCAACTAATAATCATATCATAGAATTTTACTCAACTATTTAATTTAGATCATTCTTTTCATCAAAACAAGTAACATGCAAATGAAAAAGAGATTAACGAACATGTGGAAAATGACCTTCAATAAATAGAACTTATAGAGAGCACAATACTCAATGACTACAATATTGACAAAATTTGTGTCTTCAATCTTTGATCGTTAACTTTATTAAGAAGTTATAGCTACAATTGTTATTTATTCATCAAACTTTTTTTTTGTTATAGCTCTAAGTTGAATGGCTATTGTTGCTTTTTGTTTTGACATGATAGGTCTATTCTTCTCTGCAATATTTGTGTCTTTCATCAATTGGTTTGGTAGTCTAAGGTGATGATTTGGTCGTTGAATGGATAATCATTAATCAGGCTAAGTTAAGTGAGTGCTTTGCTTTGAAAGTGTGATCTCCCCTCTCTTTCTAGGTTTTGCTTTGCATTTTTCCCTTTACATTCACTTTTTCCTCCTTAATCCTGCTTCTTAGTGCTATTTAGAATTATATGATGCTACACTTGCTACTTCTACCCTTGTATTATCCCCACCATAGAATGTTATTCATTGTTTTCTCTATTATATAGTTATGATATGTGCACAGAGTTTATAATCATTATGTGATTGCATATCTATGTACAATTGTAAATTTTTGCTCTTAAAATGGAATAGGAACCTTAAGAGTCTGTATATGCTTTGTTTGAAAAACTTTCTTTCAACTTTTGCATTTTCCTGTTTGTTTTTAGGGTTCATAGTCAATCCTCAAAAATTTGTTGCATATGTTCTATAAGTTGCATTTATTTTAATTTTCTAAGACTAGAATGTGATCAATGTCGTGTGAATGTAATCTTGATGTTTATATTTTTTTTTATTGCGTTTGAGTTTCATTTTCTTATTTTCTAATTCGTCGTGAGCGACTTTTATTTTTTGTTAAATCTTGTTCAGTAACCTATGTTGATTTTTTTTTGTTGTTGCGCGCTTTGTTACTCATTCAGTATTTAAATTTATTGGTTATTTATTTGAATGCTTTCATAAGTTTCTAATTCGAACATATTAGAAAGTGAATGTTGATCTTTTTCAATGAGTAGTATAAGCTTGAAAGATATGCAAACTTTTGCAACAATGACAATCCAAAGTATAAAAAAACTACTGGTTAATAATAATATATTATTACATATGCAGAATTCATGGGTGATATTTTTAAAAGTTGAAGTATATTAAATATAGTAAATATTTTGGAATAATGTTGCTTAAGAACACTACAAGAAAATTGGACTTTAACCATAGAATTTAGCCACGGACAATAATTTCGTAGCTAATTACTATGTTTAGTCACAGAATAACCACGGAAATTGTCACAAATACATTATTTCGAATCAATAAAATAAAACATTACTTAACCACGATCACATGTCGTGGTTAAACATAAAATAACCGTGGCTAGTATTTTTATCTTAATGAAAATTTATTCTTACCACAGATTAACCACAGAATTAAACCATAATTAAGATTAAAATGTTAATAAATTTAACGACTGCATACTAACACAATAATCACTTAATAATTTTAGCGACTGCATACTAACACAATAATCACTACAAGAAAACTCGACACTCTTCCTCTTTTATAATTACTTCCCTCTTTTATTTTCATCAAAACTCTCTTCCTCCGCCTAAAACCCTCCCTCCCAAAGGCCAAAACCTCGACCTTCCTCTTTTATTTCTCCTGCGGCCACTTACTCCTCCTCCCGTTCTCCCTCCTCCTCCTGTTCTCCAACGGACGCCTCCTCCTCCCGTTCTCCTACAGACTACAAGTTGCCCCCTCCGTGGCCCTCCATCCTGTGCTGCAGCCCTCCCTCCTTCTCTGCGGCCCTCCATCTGAGACCTCCTCCTCCCTCCTTCTCCGAGACCCTCCATCCTGTGCTGCAGCCCTCCCTCCTCCTCTGCGGCCCTCCCTCCGGTATTTCCCTCTTCTATTTTTTTTCGTCTTTTTTCTTATGCTTCTTTCTGTATGAATGGCTTGGTTTCTGTATGAGGGAGGAGATGGTGAATGGCTACTTTCTGTTCGTTGCTGTGAAGCAGAAAATAATATTTTGTTGGAAATGATTGTTGTATGAGGTTCAGGTGCTAGAGTTTGGTGCAGATTTCTTCGTTGTTCATTCCCACTGATGGCCTCTGCTTGTTGTGTTATTTCTGTTTGGTTTGGTGCAGATTTCTGTTTGCTGTGTTATTTCAAGCTTGCAAGCTTTGTTATTCTTGAAATGAGTATACACTTCTTGGTACAGATTTCTGTTTGTTGTGTTATTTCTGTATTTCTGTTTGTTGTGTTATTTGGCCTCTGTTTGTTACATCCTAGTCATTTCAGTGCTCTTTCCGATGGTACAAAATCTATGGGAAGATCACTACCTATCTCTTCGGAGTACAGATGCTAAATAAAACCAGTAAACTGCATAGAGAAACCAATTACTCCTGCCTTGGACCTCTGCAACCAACAGAGTTATATATATCTCTCCCAAACAAAATATGCTAAGCATATCAAACAGTTTACTCATCAAGCAAAAACATTGTTGAAATCTCCTGCTGGAGAGATTTCTGTAGATTATCCTGATAAAAAGGTGACCCTAGTTTATTCCAATGCAATTGCTGACACCCTCAACTTCTTCCATTTTCTTCTTTTCTTGTTATGTTTTGTTTTGATACAGGGAAATGTAATGCATCACTAACTATAATACATTTGCTATTCTTATTTTTGAATATCACATTACATGTTTTCAGTTGAAAGACTAAATTTGCTTCTTGGTATCACTGTGGGAAGGCGTGTAAGGCCCACCCTTCGGCGATTTTCGAGCATTGCTTCGCGTTCTGCCCTAGTGAGGAGCAGGTTTGTATTTTTCTTCTTCCTTTCATCCTTTGTTCCATTGGGATTTCACTAGATTTGTGAGAGAAAAGTTCGATTTTTGAAGGATATAAAGGATTAAATGTATAATTTTTGGGTGTTTCTTAACCTTTTGTTTTTTGTGATCACAGATAACTGAATGCGTGTGGTATTAACATTTCAAATGATCTTCTGTATGTGATCACACTTGTTCCTCCCAGAATTCTAGAAAAAGTGGATCTCTTTCTAGAGGGATTTGTAGAAATCCCCACTTCTCTGTCAGGTAGTTGTCCCTTATCTAACCTTGTGTTTGTTTACTGCTACTGAGTTATTTCAAGTTAACAAGTTATCGACTAATGAAATATTTTTCCCTCATCTCCAAGTGCCACTAAGCTTCTGTTTACTGCTTTTGTAAAGAGCTAAGATTACGTATTTGAACCTCAATCTCTCAGGCACTTACACAGTTGAAGGTTATATCTTAGTTTGTTTACTTAAAAATTTGAAAGACAAGCAACTTTTCAATGCTATTTGCGCCTAATGTTATACTTGACATTAGAAACCTAATGTATGTATTTCCATCTTTGCTTTTTAATGCTATGAGATGTTATGAACTTGAAGGATTTTTAATGCTTTGTATACAAATAGGTGTTATTAAATTTCTCATGAATTGATGCTGCATTTTTTATCAACTTGGATGTGGTCTCATGTGATCAATATAATTTAACCTTAAAACCAAAAAAAGGTTGTTGTATCAACAAGATGTATTAATTTGTTGTGCAGCATTAAAAAAAGATGTATCAGAATGAAAAAATTGATGTTGCGTAACACAAGATGCATGAGCTTGTACAACATCCCTATTAAACTTTCATGTAAAATTCTTGACTACATGAGCTTATGCAACATCCTGCACCTTTCCCATCATACTAGTCATCATATAATTTTGAGTGTTGAAACAGTTATAAGGTCTCTGAGGAAAGCATGATAACTAAAGCTTTGCTAGTTGCCCAATACTAGAGCATGAAAGGAATAACTGCCCTTTTCTTAAACTAATATAGACATCATATTTTAGTGCATAAAACTAATAACTTACCAATTACAACACTCCCTACAGATGCTTGATTGAATTTGATTACTATTGTCTTTTTTTATGTTAGCATTTCTCTATACTATATTGTTAATTTTCCTTTTTTAACCTTGGGTGAAGGGTGTGGAAGGGGCTTGATGATGATGTGTGTGTGTAAATATATTTAAGGGAATTTCTTTTTTGACTATGACAGGTCAAATTGTCTTTCATGACTTCAAACATCCCTCTCTTCTTTTAAAGTTTCATGTCTTTCATGACACTTTGCCAAATCATTAAAATTCTATTAGAAACACAAAGGATACTCTTTAGAACCTCATATTGTTCTCTTTCCTCACTTTTGCACATGACTTCTAAATGAAGAATAACTAATATTTTCTTTTTAGCAAATAGTCAAAATAGAAATCTGTATGTAAATATGAACACTTGAAATTACATTCATTTCTTGAATGAGGTAGAGACTATAATAATTATAATCTCTCTATTTTCTCCATTATTTTAGCAAACCAAAACATTCTAATATATCTTACTTTCAATAGAAATTTTCCTAGTAAAGAAGACAATAATTTGTTTAGAATTGTATCATGTTTCTTTCTAGTTTCCTTGTTTCATTCTATTTTTGTGCATCTAAGATTCCAAGTGGTTCAGAACATGCTCAGTTTGTGAAAATATGAACATGCATCTAAGATTCCATGTATCATATTTTTTCAAGTTAATTGGTGATGGATTGAGGACAATAAAATGTTCTTTGTTGAGAACTATATGTCACCAATTTTCATGCACCAACAACCAAATAGCTATGAAACCAATTAATAAGGATGTATATCTAGGTCATATAATGTTTTATTCTCTGATTGAGTTCTTTGCTATTCTTTTTTGTAGCCTTTTTGCTGCTGCATCCTATGGAATTGCTTCAATGGCCATGGTCTTTATCGAACTTTTATTTTCAATTTTAAGTTAGACTATCAAAATTGATATCCCAGTCATTAGTATGCACTAGGACTTTTTTTCTCTCACTTAATATGCTTGTTAAACTTGCTTATTATGTGAATATCCTTTTTATTTTGATGTTACCTCAATACACTAAAACTAAATGTGTATTCATAGACTCATGTATCATATATTTTGATGATATCCTGAAGTTAATTAAATCTTTTTATTATAGACATTTCCTCAATTACGTTATCAATATATAATTCAATTCAGGAGAAAGATCTTAATCGTCGTCCAACTTAAGCAAAGGTCTTCAAAAAGATTCATCGAAAGAGAAAAAGCAATGAGTGGGTCCATGTTAGAGCAAATGACATTCATGTAAGTTATTTATTTTTATTAAAATGGTAGTTTTATTTATTAATATATCTTTTTTTTGTATTAATGAATCTAATTTTATGATTTAAGACAACTACAACTCCATCATGGATATCAACTCATTATTTTCTTCAATAGAAGGTGAAGAAGGATTAATGTAAAATTTACCACAAGACAACTTGGATGCTTGGATTCAAGTTACTGGAGGAGTAAAGAAAGGACGAGTGATTGGATTTAGCCCTCGTGAATCTTCCACAAGGATAATGCAATCAATACGATCATCACAATCAGTTTATCAACTTTCATCTCCTAATGAGTTTCAATTAACTCAATTCAAAGACATGTTGAGGGAAGAAATGCTTGATATTCTCAAGAACTGCTTTGAGAATTATGCTTTGTCCATAGGTTGGAAGTCTCTGTCACCTCGAACATCAAATATTGTAAGTATATCTAGTTTCTTTGTTTTTTCATGTTATTCTTATACTTTGTTCTATTGACTCATACTTCCAAATCATATACAAATTAGACCTTAATAAATCCTTGCAATAGAATTTGATCAAACTTGACAAATTAGAACTTAAGATGTTGATGAATGTCTTTTTGTGTGTCTCTAAACTTTTTTTTTTAATTGAAACAATAGAATTATGTGCTTTAATGAAATATCTTATGTTGTTTAACTAATTTTAATATTGTTTCATGACTTATATTATTTTTTGTAGGCTTTTACAAGTGTTAATGAGAATGATGATCATGATGTAGAGTTAAATTCTACAAGGCATGCAGATGACAATATTTGAATTACATATTCACATTTTGAGACAATTTAAGTTAATATTATATTTCCTATTTGGAAATAGTCATGTAACTAATACCTTAATATGAGAACATTATATGTTAGATTTTGGAATTTATATATGTTAATGATGATGAATTTGAAGTTTGTCAATGATGATGATGAATTTATATATTTTAATATAGGTGGGAAAAAAATAAATTAGCTTAAATGTTGAAAATGTTCAAAAAATTTAGTCATAGGTTTAACCACGGAATAAACAGGATATAGTCATAGGTAAAATTAACCACGGATTAGCCATGGTGATATATGGTATCTAAGTTAGCCACGGTATGGCTACGGATCTTTATGCAAAAAAGATACTATTTAGCTACAAATTAGTCATGGAATTGGACTGTGGTTAAATTAGCTACAGACAACTATAGCGGTAGTTAAAATTTAGATACGGAGTTTTTAGCCACGGACTTAGTCATGGTCAAAAGTCGTGGCTAAATGCAATTAGCCATGACTTTTTTTATATTAGCTACGAAATTTGGCTATGGCTAAAGTCCTGTTTTCTTGTAGTGGAACCATTATTGATATAATGTTTGAGAAAATGAATAATATTAAAATAAGAGGCACTAAGGTGGATGTCATTTGGTTCATTTCTTTTTCTAGTTTCTTCCCTCAATTTAATCTATGGCTGAAGATCCAAATTAGATGTCATTACAAGAAATGTGATCATAGCCTATAGATAGCTTTCTTAATTAATTTCTTTTTTAATAAGATATTAAAGATTATGCAATATATTTTCTAGTATCTTTTGGTTCTGGTGAAGTTTCCAAAAGAAGAAGTCTTTTCAAATTGTCTTAGAAAAAAACATACTCAATGTATTTTGTATCGTCCAATTTAGAATATGTTTTTATGAAATCTCATGATATCATCTCACGAAAGGTCATCGACGGTTCTTAACATTTTTATTGTATATCGTTGTAGTCAAGTACATTTGGAATTATTGTCCAAATTGTCTCGGTCAACCTGAGCAAAGAGTCATGATATGAATCATGCTTAAAATGTAAGAGATTTTTCAAATTATCAAATGATGGTACCAAATGTTTGATTTGTGGCAATACTTCTACTAATTTAGAATTGAGGTCATTGATTTTCTATTACTTCAGCGTTTCATGTAAAGTAACTCCTTATTATGTTAATATTAGATGTTAAATCTTTCTGGCCAATTTTTTTGTTTTATAGCAAGGGTCCAAGTAAATGTCAAAGACATTACTGAATGTGCATTCATTATTTTATTTGGTAATGATGCAATTGAAGTTATTGTAGTACCATTGTCAAAACTTCCACAAGTTACTTCTAAAGTAAATATTTGTTGATAAACAAAGTTTACGTAGAAATGACCAATTCATTATGATTTTCAATAACTATTTTTTTTAACTTAAAATAGAATGGTGATATTCAAGAGTTTAACAATATCCTTGGTTTAAGGTTATCAATAGTCTTCCTCTAATGCAATCATTTAAAAGTAGATGAGTAATTCTTGAAAGTTGGAAATAAGAGAATACGTCTTTTGAAAAATTATATAGTTTTTTAAATTTTCTCTTAATCTAGAAATTTACGCAGTTTTCAGGTTATAAACTCTTATTACTAAAAACTCTTATTACCAAAAATATTATCATTCATGATTTGATTTTTATTTTATTCTTATCGAAGAACATTCAAAACTATGTGTAACTTATTATGCTTCTAATATAGATATATAAATGTTCCATGTTATTACAAATGTCTTATTTTATTACATCTCGTGCAACGCACAGGTCTTTTGCTAGTAATAGATGTTTCACTGCATGTAGTTGTGATTAGAACACAATTATCAGACACAAGTAGCAACTCGTGTTGCATAATTGTTGCAAAGGAAATTGATGTTGGAAAGTCTTGCATATGGTATATGTTGGTTGTATGGTAAACCTCATTAAAAAAATCCTTTTACTTTACTATATTTATAGATTAAAAAGTTAAGAGAGTAATGTAAACTATCCCTCCTATTTGAATTTAAATTTTATTATCATACAAATTATAAAAAATTTAAAACTATCATGTAAAATTTACAAATAAAAATGTTAAAACCCTGTGTGTTCCTATTACAACACCAAATCTTAAAGAAAATCCTTCCTAAAAGCTACTTTGCTTATGATTTTGATTAGATTAGTATCAACATGACTAAGAATTCCACTATTGATGTTTTTTTAAAAAGACAATCTTCTCAAAATTTAAAGGCAAATTCCTTCACTCAGTCTTTGGGTTTTGGTGAAGAGATTCGAAATGTTCCAAATAAAAAATATTGTTTGGTGAAACGTCCAAGGATCGAGTTAGTTAGAATAAATCTTAAATTTCTTCCACGTAATCTTAGACTACACACTCAAATTTGGGATTATCTTATAGATTAACGTGATGATATTCATCATACTTACATCAAGCTTCGTCTGTATCAACCAATGCTTCTTGAGTATCTATTAACAGGTTCAAGTAAGAATCCTTATACACCAACATAGCGTCTTGTATTAACTATCTTAGTTTCAACTGCAACTATTGAACAAGCATTCTTGACTATGAAGTTTGTAAAAATCGACTTTATAATAAAATAGAAGATACATTTTTTGTAGATTGTTTGGTTGTTTATATTTAAAAAAATTACAAAGAACGTTAATATTACTTCCTTTATTGAAGATTTCATTAATGTGAGTAAGCAAATGGTTCAACTATGATAAAGACTAAAGTTAGTTTAAATTTATGATTTTATTTTTTGTAAATATCTATGTTTGGATATATTTTTGATATTTTATCAAAGATTAAAATTTCTTTTTGAGTTTACTTTTGTAAATATCCATGTTTTTTAACAATTACATATACTTTTAGATATTATATTTAGTAATATATATAATGCAAAGTATCGTTCCTTCTTGATTTTATTCTTGCTCCGCCACTGATGTAGTTGTGAGTCTTGTGAACATCATCTGTATCTATAAAAATGGACATCTTGTGTACTTCTTATCTTGTGTACTTCTTATCTTGTATATCTATAAATAAGGATGGCCTGCCTTTTTATGTAATAATCCATGAATTGGGTCTTTGATTTCGTTTTTTTTCCCCCTCTGATGAGAGTTGAGCATCAATAACAAATTTCTAGGTCACAATCTGTCTCATATTGAATCCCGAGTCTTTCTCTTGCTAGTTGTGCAATTTTTGTTTTAATCACAGCTTTAGTTTATTAGGTTAATTATTCCAAACACTGCCTTAGGATTGTGTTTAGTGTGTTATGAAGCCCTATTGACTTTGCATTTTGGTATTATTCGATATTCCAAATTATCATGTCAGTGTTTAATGGGATCTTGGGAATATCCTCCTGAGAGAAACTGAAGAACACTAATATGTGTACTGCTGTTCCTAGTTAGCAACTACTTCTTACTTACGTGTCTTATGCGTATGTTTGACGACTGCAAATATGTATTCATAAGATACATGGACTGA
>JAMKQA010007334.1:0-14702 GCA_024699735.1 Posidonia australis | reverse complement strand
TCTTTTTCCTTCTTTCTCTCGCGAGCCACGCCATTCCACCACTGATCTCGTCTTCTTCTTCCTTCTCTTCTTCCACCCGTGCCACCAGCGACGGAGGCCCGTGCCTCCCCATCTCGTCCGACGGGATGGGTGGCCGGCGCCATGTGGATGGTGGCGGAGATAAGAGAGGAGGCAGTGGGTAGAGCAGAGGAAGTGTGCGGCGAGAAAGGAAAAGGAAGAGAAGAAAGGGAGCTGAGGCACGCGAGTGGGAGGAGGTGGTGAGCCGTCCGTGCGTTCCACCGACGCTTGTGGAGGCTTGCCGGAGTGTGGTAAGGGTCGCCTGTGGCCTGAGTGAGGTACACGATCCTTCTCCTCCTTCCGTTCTATTTTTGGTTAACAGTAGATTAATGCATGAAAATCATTTTAAATGCATGAAAAATTGTAGAAAATCATGATCTGATTGGGAATGAGTTCTATGATGTGTTTGTGTAAGGATCATGCTAGTTTGTGCGGATTTTGGGAGTTTTGTGGAGTTTTTGCCTTAAATGTTTTAAGGTTTATTTCTGAGCATGATTCCTTTGCAAATTTATATCTTCTTGTGTGGTTGATGAAATCTTGATTGGTTTGAGGGATTTTGAAGTAGACGTGAGGGTCTACACCCCATGTTTTTATGAGAATTTATGGTGTTTGTATGGGGGAGTCGATTCTTACTCCCATTTGGGGGAGAAAATGAGGACGGTGGCTAGGGATTTTTCTGCAACAGCAGAAAACGGTATGCCGTTTTTGGGTTCGGCATACCGTTTTGCTCCCAGCGATACCCCGCGTTTTTGGCCTTGGATGACCGGTGGATATCGATCGACCGTTTCCCCACTGTCTGAAAAATCTGACAGGGATTCGGTATACCGAAGAATTTCGGTATATCGAATCAGGGGATTTTGGCATACCGATTTGGGAAAACGGTATGCCGATTTTGCCCTGTTTTGTTAAGCCTTTAATGTGGTTTTTAATGATATTAAGTGGTTGTTTTGGTATGATGGGTGTATGTGATTTGTGTTTGCCCTGTGTAATGACATGGAGGCATGTGGAACCCCAAATAATGGATTTGGGTGTGGTTTTGGGTTTTGACCCTACAAATGAATGAAATGGAAAATGGGTTTTTGGAAAATTGGAAAGAGTTTTGGAACACTAATAATGTGTTAAGAAAGACTGTGGTTCCGAGCTTTAAGCTGGTGTAGGCTAAGCCTGGGCCTTTGAGCCTAGTTGTTCGGGTCACCACGCTCCTTGTAGCAGTGTAGGCGGAGCCTGGGCCTTTGAGCCTAGTTGTTCGGGTCACTGCCGGTGTAGGCTGAGCCTAGGTAGTTGTACATAGTTGTTCGGGTCACCGAGCTCGAAGCGGTGTAAGTTGAGCCTGGGTCATTGGACCTAGTTGTTCGGGTCACCGACCGGGGCTTCTTCCGAGACGTATCTCCGTGCTCCTGTGGGGAACAGGAAATGTGAGGCTTGTTGGCCCGGGCGGTGGCATCTCGCACGGGGAATCCCATTGTGGTAGTGCAGGATGGTTGGGGAAGGATGTCCTCACCTACTGCTTGTGTGCCAGGTTACCCCTGATTATGGTAACAATAGTAATGAAAGTGAAAATTGAATAAGTAAGAGAATGTGTGTGTGGTCAGGATTGGACTTGTGAAATGGTCCTAGAATCCTGAAGAGAAATGATGTTGTTTTAACCAGTTGCCAGCCAGTGTTTGTGATTTGGTTTTGAGCCCAGTGGGGCCTTGTGTTTTAGACTGGATCTGGTTAGAATGTGTTTTTGAAAGTGTGTTTTGGGAAGAATCCCTAATATTGAAAATGGAATTGTTTTCGAAGAGGAAAATGAATTCCAAAAGGGTTTTGAAAGGAATGTTTTGAAAGAAAAGAATTTGGTTTTGGGTTTGAATTCTCAAGGGATTATTTAATAAAAAAAAATAATTTTTCAAAGGAGAAAACCAATTTTTTGCAAAATGTTAAGAAACAGGTTTCTTTTGGTTTTGCCGAGTTTTCTTTGTGGTTGTGTGTTTTGGAGGCGCATACTGGGTGACTTAGATGTCACTCACGAGTGTTGTTTGGTTTTCAGGTGCAGACCGCATGCAGTCAGGTTTCGGTGCAGGAATTGGAGCTTCTAGCCGTACATCGAGATCCTAGAGGTGAGCCTTAGTTATAGTCATTTTGTTCTGTAATTTTGTGTAATGATGCTTGTGATACCATATTTCGGTAACGTGCCCGGAGTCGGGGCGTTACACCTACTGAGGCTCCTCGAACTAGAAGCACTCCCACACGAGGCACGAGGACCCGTGCCACTATGCTCAGAGTTAGATTGCAAATAGAAGGTCAAATCATTCAAAACAACAATATGTAAGTAGGACAAGCAATACAACCACAAACAGAATAGACAGGGTACACAATAATTATAGGCAATCTTTCACACACTCCTGGAAAGAAACAGACGGAGTTTAAAGTCACAAACAATTTGCCATGTATTGCCCAAAAATCACAAACATTCTGCATAAGCATACGGGCACAGCACAGGCAGCCAGTTGAATTACACATAAGTGGTTTAGGATGCCAAAGTGCTTTGTTGATCCTTTACTTAGTGGTAGATAAACAGAAGTGCATTGCAGTGATTTATTTTGATTAAGTCAGATAAGGAAACCAATTACGCAAGCACAACATGTCAAGTTCTAAAGCATGGTAGTTACTCAGAAAATGCAGTTAAACTGGGACAAATTTGAGCATACGTCCAGTCAAGCTGACTGTTTACCAACTTGCACTTTAATCTGTCCAGCTCACGTCGGTACACACTTCAGTCCAGCCGACAGCTGATGCAGACACTCCCTAGCCCGAGAGACCAAGCCTTTGACTGACACTCATAGTGCTCGCTAGCAAACACCAAGGCAACCGGACCTCCAGCATACTTCTAGCATACCTTCCAATCCGTTGACATTACGACGTCAACGAAACCAGTGAGCCCAGCACCCACCACCGATGAGAGTCATCCGGACCGTCCACGGCAAGGACACAGATGGCAGTGGTCGTTCGACATGGAACAGGGTAGCATACATAGATGAAAAGGAAAAAGAGAAAGCAGGAAGGATCTACGGACGCATTTGAAGAAGAAAACTCAAAAAATGGAGAGAGTAGAGGATCAGTACCATCTTGCTTCCTCCGCCAGCTGCCACTCTGCACAGCCCCTGGCCAACGCCCCTCACAAACGCACAATCGAACCATCGGTTTCCTTCATCACCTCCTTCAGCCGTTCCCCATCGTCAGCCACAGCCCAACCACTAATGTCGACGTGAGAGAGGAAATTGGAGAAAAGGGTTGCCATCGAGTGATGAAGAATGAGGAGGAAGAGAAAGGGACAAAGCGTTTATGTTTGAAATAAGGGAAATTTTTAAAGAAAATGCCCTTCATTTGTGCAATGCATCAATGAAGAATGAAGTAAATTTTTTTTTGAACTAAGTAGATGTAGTGGATGTAGCAGCCAACCGGTGAGGTCCACCAAATCAGGATAACCAAAATCTTGGCAAGAATCTTGCGTAGAATCCATGTCAAGGACCAAAACACAATTTGCCAAGGAAAATTGCAACCAAGCCCTCGCAAGAAAAGACAGTTAAAGCACAGCTCAGATTACAGAATTAGTCGTCACACCCTCATGAACAGAAATTACAAGAAAGTCCATCAAAGCAGCAATATTGTATATCAATCCTACACATTTGTGAAATTTGCATTTAGGTCCCTAGCTTGTGTAAAATTGCAAAAAATGCCTCAATAATGGGACAAATTCTTCCGTCAACCTTCTACAGTAACCTGGGAGTGTGCACTCAACATTTAACAAGAGGATAGATCCTCTATGGCAGTTAATGACGTAGTTGAGAAAGTGACAATTCTACCCTTACTTTCTCCCAAAATTATGTACATGTCCCAAAATTTTACAGAACATAGCATGAAGCTCTGAACAACTATTTCAGCAACATGCAGTCCATCTTTCAGCATCAAGCTAGATTGCAGGCACCATCCAAGCTTTTGAATGGTGCTAGTGTAGGGAAATTGTAGTCATGCCATTAGTCGTTTGCAAAATTACTGAATGCCCCTTCAGCAATCTATACACCTATAACCATGTTCAAGGACTACCGACGAAGTTTAGCATCCCATTAACTGAGAAGCACCCTCAAATTTGACATTATTACGAATGGGTCCTTGCCCTAATAAAGACGTACTCCAAGACAGTAAACAGATCATCAAACAGTTAATTAAGCTTGGGTGCAATGCCCTAGAGGTGTCATATCACCCTAAAGGTGACAAACATCGTAGATAGCATTCAGTTAACAAATATCCATCTTAGCCAACAGCAATCAAGCATCTACAGCAAAAAGAAACTACGTTTAGCTCCAGCTGATCTATGCATGAGATTGCATCACCAGCAGCAGAGATTGCATCACCAACAAATATCCCGTGCTTGGAGGCATCGTATCCAAATGTTACAACTTTACTTTCCCCTCTCTTTTCAACTTCACTCTAGTCAAACAAAGACCTTGCTCTTTCTAGATCTCCATTCGAAACGGTCAAAGTGCAATTAGCTCTCTTTTCGACTTCGTTATGGTCAGACGAAGTCCTTGGTCTTTTTGGATCTACGTTCTGATTGGTCTAAGTCCAAGTAGCTCTCCATTCGACTTTTCTCTAGTCGGACTAAGTCCTTACTCTTTCTGGATATTCGTTCTACACGATCAGAGTCTAGTTAGCTCTTTTTTCGACTTTGCTTTAAACGGACACATCCTTGCTTTTTTTGGATCTCTATTCTAAACAGTTGTAGTCTAGTTAGCTCTCTTTTCAACATCACTCTGCTAAGATGAAGTCCTTCCTCTTTCTTGATCTCCATTTCAAATGGTTGAAGTCTAGTTAAGTCTCTTTTTGACTTCGCTCTGGTTGGACGAAGTCCTTACTATTTCTTGATCTCCATTCTGGACAGTCAGAGTCAAGTTAGCTCTTTTTTCGACTTCGCTCCGGTCAGACGAGGTCCATGCTCTTTCTGGATCTTCGTTCTGGACGATCGGACTCCATTTAGCTCTCTTTTCGACTCCACTCTGGTCGGATGAAGTCCTAGCTCATTTTAGATCCCCGTTCTGGATAGTCAGAGTCCATTTAGCTCTCTTTTCGACTTTAATCCGGTCAGATGAGGTCCTAGCTCTTTCTTGATTTTTGTTCCAACAGGTTGGAGTCTTGTTAGCTCTCTTTTCGACTTCACATCAGTCGAATGAAATTCTTACTCTTTTTGGACCTCTATTTCGAATGATCGGAGTCTAGTTAGCTCTCTTTTCAACTTTGCTCTAGTCAAACAAAGTCCTTGCATTTTTTGGATCTCTGTTCTGGACGTTTGGAGTCCATTTAGCTCTCTTTTCGGCTTCACTCTGGTCAGACGAAGTCCTTGCTCATTCTGGATCTATGTTCTGGATGGTCAGAGTCCAGTTAACTCTCTTTTTGACTTCTCTCCAGTAAGACAAAGTCCTTACTCTTTCAAGATCTCTGTTCCAAATGATCGGAGTCTAGTTAGCTCTCTTTTCAACATCACTCCGATTGAACATAGTCCTTGCTCTTTCTGGATCTCCATTCCAGATAGTTGGAGTCTAGTTAGCTCTCTCTTCTACTTTGCTTTGGTCAGACAAGGTCCTTGCTATTTTTGGATCTCCATTGTAGACAGTTAGAGTCTAGTTAGCCCTCTTTTTGACTTCGCTTTGGTCAGACAAAGGCCTTCTAGATCTCTATTCCAGACGGTTGGAGTCCAGTTGGCTCTCCTTTTGACTTCGCTCTATTCTGATGAAGTCCCTCCCTCCTTCTGGATCTCCATTCCAGACTGTTGGAGTCTAGTTCGCCCCATTTTTTGACTTCACTCTGTTCAGATGAAGTCCTTTCCCTTCTAGATTCCCGTTCTGGACAGATGGAGTCTAGATTGTTCCCCTTCCAAACTTCTGCTTCGAATAGACAAATTCTAGATTGTCTCCTTCTAGATCTTTGCTTTGGACAGATGAAGTCTTGGCTATCCTTTGGTGACTTTGCCTCGATCGGAAGAGGTTTTGGCCCTCTTTCGGATTTTTGCTCTAGATAGACGGAATCCACACTGCTTTTCTAGGCTAGTAGCCCCAACTACTCAGAGGGCATTCGTCAAATGTCACTTTTTCCCTTGGCAAGGATGTCTTTCCATGCCCCTCTCTTTGTTCTTAGGCTAATAACCTCAACTATCCGGCTTATAAGTCCAACAACTTATCTTTATTACTTGTCTCAGCATTAGATTGACATTTCTACTCATTTTCTGACAAGTCATGACTTTCGGTGAACCCTCTGAGATTGAAATATGTTACCAAAAACATTCCTTTGCTCTCCCAAGGACACGGGTGGGGTGTCTCATCAACCCTGAACATCGGTCTTGATTACCCTTGTCCTTGCTCAGGTAGGGGCATCTATAGACACCTAGGTTTTGCAGGTACTTGATAGCAGCTCCCAGAAAGGTGTGATGCAGTAGTGGTGCACTACAGTTGTGGTGTAATTGTTCTCTCTCTCCCAAAACCCATCAAACACCCTAAAATCACCCAAACCTTAAGATCTTCAGTTACCACAATCCATAGCTTCCATTTGGCCCTAAAAGATTGAGGAGCAAGCCTAGAATCTGGCAATCTGGTGTGCTCCCTAATCCTAAAAGATTATCACACCTCTATTTTTACAACTATTTGCCAATCTAATCCTTTGAAAATTCATCCCAACCTTTGAGCTCAAGTTGGTTACACATTAACAGTCGTTGTTGAGCTCCACTTCCTATATAATGACCCCCCCACATCCAACGAGAGTTCGCTCTGGGTTTTCTCTCTATTTTTACTAGCCTAGCATGGATGAAACATTTTTTTTGTCGATCGGCGTTGCATCCATGCTGCATGCTCTGGTCCTCCCTCACCTCCATCACTTTGATGGCCTCAAACGAAGCTCGTTGGCCTCTATTATGGCCTGAGAACTCAATTCAGGCTGACTGAAAGTGAGGTAGGTGGGTGGAGTAATCTAGTGGCCGTCATCATGTTTTATTTGATTCACTATGGTCCTGGCATTGTGTTCTTGCTTATCCAATGTTTCCCTCGTTCATATCATCACTTTATTGTGTTTAATTGGGCGATGAAGTTTCCGTCACTGAACTACAAAACGATAGGCATGACTTTCAAGTGGGTCAAGTTAGCATGATCTCCTAGCAGGATAATGCTATGCACTTCTCCTACCTGAACAATCGATGTGGCACCCTAGGTTCAAATAGTTTACAGAGCATGATTTGATCTTTTGGTTTGATACTTTTCTAGATTTCTCATTATTGATTTTGCTCAAGTGCATGTTTTACTACATCAAAGCATGGCATCTTGCGTATCGCCCAAGGGCATACAGTATTTGGCACTCATTGCCTACAATGGCCACATGTGTATGGCTAATAGGAGTGGATCTAGCCAAGAATGATCAATTCTTGGGCGTATAAGGGTGGCTAATACCTTCTCCATACATAACAAGAGTCCTTACACTTTCTTTGATATGCCATGACCAAAAATGTCACATCCAATGGCACGAATATTCCCGTTTGCATACTTCTTATCATTTTGTCATGTTAACTCTTGTTTCAGTTTTCCTCATCTTTCGATTCAATAGACTAGGTGGCAACTCCCTTTTATTTCCCTTTCCTTTGATTTTAATTTATTTTGAGTGTTCTGGAGTCGAGTTTTCCTCCTTGGATTCACCTTTTTTCCATGACATTATCGGTTCGTGAGCTTGGTTTTTGTACTTGACCACACAAGTCAACTCCACAGGCATGGTCACATCAACAAACTCCTCTAGAAAAGCACTCCAGTGGTGACGAGGTGTTCCCAACTCCAAAGCCCATTTCATGCCTCAATCCATCCAAAAAACCATAAATTCATCCCAAGCCTGAGCAAAAGCACAAGCCTTAGAAGCCCAAGCCTATTTGGAGGTCCAACGATTAAGAAACGAGCCCACAATCTATACAAAAGGCCCCACAATAGGTTAGCTTCTTGCTAGCATCATAGATATCCCCTGCATTCTGGTACCACATTATGGTATCGTGGATGCCCTAGGTTAGTAACCTGATGGTAGAAGGACTTATTGGTCTTTTCACATGGTAGAAGGACTCATTGGACCATCAATTCTTCTCTTCCTATTGCCTTGCATGGATTTGTGTGTGGTCCTTGACTTTTGTGGACCATCATAGCCCCTTTTCAAATCCTAAACCCAACCAAATCCATTTACTTTAATCCAAGCCACTAATCTTTAATTATGTTCAAACCAATGGCATCCATGCATGTCTTCCATCTATAAAACCAATGTTCCCCTACATCATGAGGCAGCAGGAATGATGAGACCCTCTCTAGCAATTAGACCATAAACTTCCCTATCGACTAAGGGCTGTCTCTCTCTCTCCCAACCACCTCCATCACCAAACCACCATACACGGCCAACTAAAACCACAGTCCAGCCCTTGAGCCACCTAAACAACTGCTTCCCAACCACTGCATTGCATACCCACAGCATCTCTAGTGCCACAACAACCTTCCTCGTCTGCCTCCATCATCATCGAGCACCAATAACCCAGAGTCAAGCCATCGCGACCCACACGCCGGAAAGGGCAGCACATCCACACTCACAAGTAGGCCTCTTCCCCTACTGTTTGTTCCTAGATGTTTCTTCTCATATTACCTTGTTCTTTCAACGTTTTTTAATTGCATATTATCATCTAGACGTGTTGTGCCTCATCCATGCATCGCATCCTGACTCCTATGATGGGTTCACACAACCTGCATTAGGCCAACGGCCTGTAAGCATGACAGTAGCCCATCCTAGTACACCATGACCTTCCTCTCTCTCCCAATAGTCGCCCTAGATGTCCACTAGCACTCTTTGCCGCCTCCATGGCCGATCGAGCCCAAAAGACCAGCAAGACTCAATGAGGGCGATGGTAGGATCACATGGTCTACATCTGTATCTTTCATCGCATCCTCGTCATATATCTTTCTCTCTCCTCGCTTCCTGTAAGCCCAAATAGAACCACAAGGCTTACCACCACTCACAATCAGATTACCTGGCCATGAAAGATGGTGATGTCTAGAGGCACATAAGGGATGTTGGGAGGAGCACTCATGCATCCATAGTTCATGTTTAGCCCTTTGAAATGCTCATCATACTCCATTCATGCATTCTCAATGTTTACTTCCATGTTTGCATTGTCCAACATCTTGGTTGTCAGATTAAACATTCACGGCCGGAACACGTATAAGTTCATACTGTGCATCGATATTTCATCTTGGTGCTGCACATAACTCTCGCGGGTTGCCCTCGCGGAAAACCTGGTTTAGGACAATGGACAGAGCATTGTTGTCCTTTCATCCTTTTTTTTTGCTTTCACTTCTAATATTGCATGTTTTTCTCCTGTGTCCCTTGTTTACATGGTTTTGCCTTCATTGCATTATTTTTCTCAATGTTTTCTGGCTTCTCGCATTCATCCATTAGGGCAATGATGTTTGCTGTATCAAGCGCCTTTGATCGTTCGTACATACATCCCAAGTGGATCGTACTAGTGTCATTCAAGTGCCCCAATCCAGAACTCATATAGCGTTGTTGAGCATTAGATCGTCTTGCTTTCCATGCCGCACATTTTACTCACGTAGGCATGACATTGAGCAATAAATCCTTAGCATAAGCAAGCATACATTTCCATTGGCCACACATCCAAGCGACAAGCCATGAATGACTGATGTATCCAATGTATGAGGGTGCCTAACACCTTTCCCATGTGTAACAAGAGTACATACTATTTCTCTAGCCCACCATGACTCATGTGTCGCATCCATTCGACACGGAGCACTTGCATTTTATCTCATATTGTTTTGTCACACTTTCCTACATGGTTTTCCTCATCTCCTGTTTTTAATAGACTAGATGGCAACTCCATTTCCTTAACCTTTATTTTATGCTTTGCTTTGGTATTTTTGAGTCGAGTGTCATTCATCGAATTCACCTCTTTGTTGTGACTTTATCGGATTGTGGGTCCAGTTTTCCCACCAACCTCACGAGTTAGTCGCCCGCATGGTCACAACAAGTGTGAGTGAGATGGGTTGCCAAGAGAGTTGTAGAAATCCCAATTTTGCAGGATTACAGGTAGTCTCTTATGGAGTTGAATTTTGGTTGCTGGGCTTTCAATCACTTTTCCCCAAAGCCAACTTGACATCTTACCTTAATTTCATTCACAAAAACTAGCCTAAGCCTCTGTTTTAATCTAAAAATATCCTAGAGGATAATCAATGCACTAAACCATATCCTAAACCCTAGTTATGTCTCAAACCTAATCAAACCCATGTAAATCCTAACAAACCCTAATTCTCATAAACCCTAATCCAAAATCTTAATAAATCCTAATTCAAATTCCTAATCTTAATAAACTTTAATGCTACCAAAAACCTAATCCTCATAAATTCTAATCCTAATAAACCCTAATCCTAACGACCCTAACAACTCCCCACTTATCCTAACAACCTATGACGATGCTCACCTGGAGATCCGACGAGGAGTCATGCTAGAGGGAGGAGGTCACAGCCATGCCAGGATGGCGAAAGGACAAGATAGGATAAAAACGAAAAAGAAATGGAGTACCACCTAGTCTTTTAAGGGAAAGACAAGGAAAACCACAAACAAACCATAAAAGACAAATACATGAGATGCAAATATGAAAGCCAGTTGTTTGCTAACCAGAGGATGGGTAAGGATTCTTATTACACATGGGGAAGGTGTTAGGCACCCCCGTATGCTCGAGAAACTCGGTTTTTCTAGTCCAATTCGCTTGCTAGAGACTGAATGAATGCTTGCTAAACCTAGATTGTGCTCTAATCATGCTAATATGAATGCCAAGTCAAAACTAGATGGATGTGCAAGATGGCATGCAAAAATAGTGAAGAAATCCACACGAAAATGATGAAATCATGAAATATGACACGACAAGGAAAAGCGCATGAAATGATGAGGTTTCTGGTGAGAAAGGCTCAAAAAATTATACAAACTTCATGAGAATCAAAAATGCAACCAACTCAACTCATTAGAATTGTAGAAAACGTCATGGGAATCTGGATGGAAAAATTGTAAAGAAATCCGCACAAAATAGGTAAACTATGACATCTAAAGAAATTCACATAAAATGATGATATTTTTGGAAAGAATGCTTTGGAAAACCACACTGACATCAAAAGCATTAAAAACACGATAGACCCAAATCATTAGAATCATGGAAAAAATCACAGAAACCAGAACAGAAAAATTGCAAAGAAATCCGCGTGAAGTAGGCAAACAGTGGCATGCGAAGCAAATCACATAAAATGACAGTTTTTTTTGAAAAAAATGCTCGAGAAAACCATACTGATATCAAAAAGATTAATGTGGGGCCAACGCAAGTCATCGGAATCAGGAAAAAGGTCGTGAAAATGAAAAAAAGGAAAAAAAATCCATGATTGGGCCGATATGGCCTTTCAGTCAATCAGTGTATACTCTCAGGCAATGAAATTCAAATCAAATTGAAAAATCTAATATGTAGGAGTAAAGGAAATCAAATTGAATGTTGGGTGAAGGATTCTGAAAACGAAACAAGGAACAAATCCACAGAAAACCATATGGGATACAGGCTCGCTCGAAAAGGATGCGACAATGTGCAAATGTGATTAAAATTATGCAAAATGCATGAGTATATACCTAAATGTGTAAAGGGTGTTGAGGAATGACTTAGACAATGGTTATGCATGACTCAATGCAAGAACTAATATACATGTGCATGAATTGGTGGCACAGGGGTAATTTGGCCATTTTAATGGTTAGATGTGATAAATGCATGTATAGGGCTAATGTATGGTCAAGATATGCCAAAATGTATGTGAAATGTCAAGAAAATATTATTTGCAAGAAAACATGAAAGGGACAAGGTCTTAAAAACAATAAAATAATTTAGACACAGTAAAGGACAAGTACAAGGACCTAAAATGCAAAATTCACAAAAATGGTGAAAACTTGAATTAAAATACATTTAAGGACTTATATTCTAGTGTGCAGATGATGGATCAAATGAAAATGTGGCATTGAGATATGTAAAAATTGCACTTAGGTAATTTAGTAAAAACTCAAGGTCTAATGTGCAAAATTCACACATAAGTGCAAATGTGATCAAGATATGAAACTAAAGATCAATTTACAATAAAAACATGATTTTTAAATGAAATCCATGATTAAATGCAAAATATGAAATGCAATAAGTGGAAAATATCAAAAAATGTGAGAAAACAACTAAAACCCTAAATGATGGATTTGAAATTAGGCTAAGGGTCTCGATGCAAATATCTTGTGCTCAAGGATTGTATATTGTGAACCCAGGGGCCTACATGCAAAATTACAGGGCTTAAGTGTGATAAAAATGAAACTATTATGATGATCAATGTAATTATGAAGTTTCTTAGGGTTCAGAATGCAAATTTTACAAAGAAAACACATTTTGGAAAACTCTAGGGGCTCAATGCAAAACCTCAAGATTTAATTGCAAGGAAAACATGAAATTAGGGACCTAAATGTGATAAAACATGCATGAATGCAATGAAGATAAAAAATTAAAATATGCAAGGAGCTACATGCAACTCATACAGAAACAATAAAAGAAATAAAAGTTATTTAAAACTACAAGGACTTAATTTTAAAAAAGGACTTAAAAGAAATGATTTAAGGACCTAACTGTAATGTCCTAAAACTAACAGGATCTAAACTAAAAAGACATCCTTCGAAGTTCATCAGCGCCTGGTGTTTGGCGAGTGCTCTAGCTGGTCTTCGGCGATGGCACAATGGCGGAGGAAGGCGGGCGACGGTCGGGGAAGCTTGAGGACAGAGCGCGGAGTTCTCTAGCGCTATGAACGGGACTAGGGTGGCTTGAGACGCCCTCCCCACCTTTGGCTCCGGAGAGGTGGTAGCGGCGCTTTGGCAACAGTCAAGCTCGAGGTGGGGCGGTACGAGGAGGCCCTTGGAGGTGTCAACATGAACCAGGGAGGTCTGGAGCATTCACCTCATCTCCTGCATTGGAGACGACCGCGGCAGAGGTTGGGGCGGTGCTCTAGGCTCTAGATCGGTGCCAAGGTAGTGGGGGAAGCTCCGTGGCGAGGGAGTGAGTCTCCTTGAGGTGGTGGCTTTGAGCAAGAGCGCCTGGAGAGGTCCAGTGGATTTCACGACAGATGATCGACGGTCGGCGGAACAACGGCGACAACGACGTTTCCCCTAGCCACAGGAGGCCAGGGAAGCCTCTCCTGAGTGATGAATGCTTAAGGAGGAGGATGAGGAAGGAGGGAGGAGAGGCCTGTGGAGCCTCGCCTAACCTAGGAGGCTAGCGGCCTTGCCGGTGGTGGTGAACCCACCATTGGAGGCGAAGAAGACAGCAGGCAAGGCCTGCCAACTCCGGCGGAGCGTGACTCAGATGGCTAAAGAGAGCGACCTAAGGGCTACAAGGGTAGGTTTCAATGTTAAAAGAGGGGGAGAGAATTACGTGAGGTGGTGCTGTCTTCCCCGACGATGCTCGACAGTGGTGCTCCTTTTTTTGGTCGCTTCGGTGACTGAGGCTTGAGGTTTTCGGGGGTGAAAAAGGTTAGGGAGAGGCTTTGGATGTCATGGGTTGCCAGGGATTGCTCTGGGTGGATTCAGTGCGAAAAGAGAGGACTGCCGAGTGGCCTTGCATTTGTCAGCGGTGGACCTTTTAAACTCCGGTCCAGCCTTCTCCCGCTGTCGATCCTCCTTAGTAGTGGATGGGCGTCGTCCGATGCTCCTTTGAGTTGGAGGAGAGCGACCGGAGATCACAGGAGGATTAGAATTTACTCTGGAGATCTCGGGACGTCGCCGGAGTTTGTGGGATACCATCGGAGATAAAGGGAGTTGTTGGAATTATTTATTTCTTACCTAAGTTTTTGATAAAGTGGTGTATGTGCTTGAATTGGGCCTAGTAGATGGGCTTGTGGTTTTTAGATTTTTCTGGTTTTTACTTTAGGGTTTGTTTTAGGGATATTAGGGATTTGGTTTTAGGTTTTTATTTGGGTTTTGTGATTTTAATTAAAAATTTGATTTTATGATTTAAGGTTCAATTAATTAGTTTTAAATTAGGGGGTTTTTTAGGATTTTTGTTATTTTAGGGTCTTTAGGATTTAATTAATTGATTAGGGTTTTTAGGGTTTTATTACTTTAGGGTTTTTAGGATTTAATTATTTTAGGGTTTTTGGGATTTAATTAATTGATTAGGGTTTTTAGGGTTTAATTATTTTAGGGTTTTTAGGATTTAATTAATTGATTTTAAATTAGGATTTTTAGGGTTTTGAGTTCATTTTAGGGTTTTTTTCTTGAATTTTAATGGATTAAAGTGGTTTAAATGGATTTAATTTGATTTGATTTTAATTAGGGTTTTCTCTTAAGTAATTTGGATTTTAAGTGGTTTTAATGGATTTTATTTAATTATGGTTTTCACTTGATTAATTTGGATTTTAAGTGAATTTTATTTAATTTGGTTTTAATTAGGGTTCTCACTTGATTAAATTGGATTTTAAGTGAATTTAAGTGGATTTTATTTGATCTTAATTTTAATTGGGATTTTTACTTGA
>JAMKQA010007332.1:0-15911 GCA_024699735.1 Posidonia australis | reverse complement strand
CTCGAGTCTACTACAAAACCCCTCAAACTAATCAAGAATCCTCTAAGCATGCAGCTCTAATGAAAATCATCAAGACACAGAGCTCAGAAATAAACACTGTAGCATGCTTTCCATTTTTTCCACAAAAATCACACAAAAGCCTATAATTTGGCAAGATCCACATACACATGCATCAAGGAACTCATTCACAACCACATCCACATTTTTCGACATTTATCATGCATTTATTATGATTTATGCACAAAAATCACATGAAACCCATAATAGGGCAAAGGGACGGGAGGAGATCGCGTACCTTGCGCAGGCAACCAGCGACCTTACCCCACCTCCGGCAAGCCTCCACGAGCTCCGGCGAGACCTCCGGATGGCTCGACAGCTCCTCCCTCGGTCGCGCGTGCTTCAGCCCTATTTCTCTTCCCTTCTTCTCCGCCGCGCAGCACGCCACTTCCTCCGCACTGCCATGGCCTCCCCCTCTTATCCCCCTCCCTTCCCACGAGACGCCGGCCACCCATCCCGTTGGACGAGATGGGGAGGCACGGGCTGCTGCTGCTGCGTCACGGGAGGAGAGGAAGAAGAAGAAGAAGACAGGGGGTGGTGGTGGTGGGGGAAGGGCTCGCGTGAGGGAGAAGAAAAAGAAAAGGAAAGAAAAGAAAAAGAAATGGCACGCAAACCGAGACAGCTGTGCATCCTCCAATCGGACTCCAAATTGGTCTCAGATTGCAACCAGATGCACAGAAAACCACCCACAACCACACACAACCAAGAAACAACAGGTTATCCATTAATAAACCATTAAGCACAAAATCACAAATAATACTTGGTTTATTAAATACAAATGGATAACCGGGCCTAGATGTTACATGGGTAGTCCAAGGGTTCCACTGAAAGACTAAAAGGAAATAAAAGCGAAAACATAGAAATTAGTATTTTATCATAAGTTTGTGTTAGGTTAGAAGCCTCACATGCATACTGAGTTTACTTAAACTCATACCATATTTTTGTTTCATGTAAGTATTAGAGAAGCATTCTTGGGGTATTTGTATGACACATTGCACGACTCATCAAAGTACACATGGGACCCAAAGTGTCTTCATTTAGCATTGTTGTTTCTTTCAAATCATGTAATAGTTATGTAATGGACAAGAGTTCAGCAATATAATGAATATTTTGGTTTAGTATTGTTGATCTTTTTTATTTGTTCGTGATGTTCACGCCTACACGGAGCCTTTGTTGTGGCTTCTGCTAGCCCGTGCAGGTGTAGACGTTATAGTTACACTTCTTCGTCCTTATAACTTATAGGAGCTTTGAACATGGTCTTCGATCGATCTTAGGGAATCAAAGACATTCAACTCTTTTATCTTTACGACTTCCAATGGCCTTGGACGTGGTCCTCAACCAATCTTAGGGAGTTAGAGACCTTACACTTCTTTATCCTTATGGCCTTTAAGAGACTTGGACATCACCCCTAACCAACCTTAGAGAGATGGAGATGTTAAACTTATTTGTTCCTTTAACCTACAAGAGCATTAGATAATATCTCCAACCAATCTTAGGGAGTCACTAATGTTGAACTCCTTCATCCTTATGACTTCCAGAAACATTAGACATCGTCATCAACTGATCTTAAGGATTTGGAGACATTAAACTCCTTCATCTTTACAGCCTTCAGAAGCATTAACCACAATCTCCAAATGACCTTGAGGAGCAACGAATGTTAAAATTCTTCATCCTTATGGCTTCAGGAAGTCTTAGACATCGTCAATAACATACCTTAGGAAGCTTCAAACATTGCTTGTAATCTACCTTAAGGAGTTGAAAATATTAACTCATTCATCTTTATGTCCTCAAATGGCCTTAGGAAGCTGAAGATGTTAAACTCTTTCTTTTTTATAGTTTCTAGAAGCATCAAACATCTTTCTCAATTAGTCTCAGCGAGCCAAGGATGTTAAATTCGTTCTTTCCTTCGGCCTCCAAGAGAGTCAAACATCTTCCTCAATTAGCTTTAGGGAGCTAGGGACATCAACCTTTTTTGCACTTGGGGGCTTCAGAAGCCTCGAACATCCTCAACTGGTCTTACAGAGTGGAGATGTTAAAGTTCATCATCATCTCCAATTGCTTTCTAGAAGTTGAGGATGTTAAATTCTTTCATCAATACATCCTATGAAACTAATGGGCAATGTCTCCAACTAGCCTTAGAGAGTTGAGAATGTCAAACTCCTTCATCCTTATAGCCTATAGGAGCCTCAAATATCATCCCATGGATAGACCTTTGATGAGAGAGACAAATAATATGAGTTCATTATCTTTATTCTTGAAGAGTCGTTTATGGCAAAGAGTGAGCCTAATGGGAGGCTAATGATGCACATGACGAAGAAGGAGAGGAAAAATCATAGGAATAGTGTTGGAGGGTGATAAGCATAAATGTAGTGTTAGGTTGGACCATCACTCTGCATTGGTTGAAAGAAGAGGGAGGGAGCATGAGTCCTCCATATGCCTTCCTTTAGGAGTTTTATCTCTCTTACTAGTGAAATCCTAGCTTAGACATTAGAATTCCTCTGATCAAAGTATCAAACCACTCGATCGAGGGACTAGCTGTTTTCTCTTTCTTATTCTTAGGTGTCCTTATCGATCCACAACAAAATGATAGATTCCCTTCTACTATTTTTAGATTGCATTAGTGACAACCTTGGAATATGTATTGTAATCTTAATTCCAAGATGGTCGTCAAAGTGAGTTTCAATTTTTTCATCCAAGGAAATCATTTTTCCCATGGGCTAGTAATATGAGAATATATCTTTAGGATAATGCTATGTGTGTCGACAACAATTGATGTATTCGACAAACTCAAACTTGTTTTGTATGATTTAAGACTAGTCTAGTACACACGCATGGTTAACCAAAAGTGTCATGTATTTATGATTTTTAAAGATCAAAATTTTATTAGGGAAATTCTAAGGTATTATTAGTGTTATTTTACAAAGTTGCAACTACCTACTAGCATGCAGTTACAATGATTTACTTGTAGCTGTAAATCTCATCATCCATATGTTTGAATTAAAGATCGATTGAAAATTTCTATGACCCACCAAAATCTATTGTATCCTTGGAGATAATGTAAACTCTCTCATTTTATTAATGTATATTATCTTTTAATTATGTAATTTATAAACAAGTGATTTTGTGTTGTCCACTATCTTGGATATCTCGATGACTGATTGTATATCCAAAGGTGGCTATGCTTCTTCTTCCTAGCTAAATTGGACTCTTGGTCTTCCAAAAAGCACCACATTTTCTCTTGTTCATCAACTAAGGCTGAATATCATGCTACATTGTTGCTAATACGTCTGTCGAAATATTCCTTGTTTGTGTTCTTTGATGGTTGAGCTTGCTGCCTTTTTTTTCCAATCTTTGGTTCTTTGGTGTGATTATATGAGGGCCATCCATCTCATGAATGATATATATTGAGTTAAAATCCAATTAAATGTAAGTTAATATGAAACTAATTAAAATATTATAGGCCAATTTGTGACTAGGTTTATTAAAATTGATCTATTGAATTGGTTTTGGGTTGAGCCTATTGATATCTTAAGTGATATGAGTTTAATGTATAAAGACCATTAAAGTGTATTAATTTTCATTTGTTGATGGGTCGAATTGGAAATATGTAAAATTATAGAATTTTATAAATAAAAGGTCATAATCCCTAAATCCCAAATCTTTTGACTCTCCATCTTTCTCTCTCACTCCATCTTAAGAAAGACAAAGAAGAAAAAGACGTGTGGTAGTTTGAAAGATCGACTTCCATGCATGTGATTAATTAAGAGCGATTTTTCTGATTTTCAATATAGATTTAGGTATGCTTCCGTTTATACCATATTTTGTGATGATTTGTCTATCTTAGAAAATGAGATTTTATTATAGAAAATTCAAATATTTTTTGTACCTAATTTTTTTTATCAAAACAATCATATCATTTCATAATAAAATTTGTCTTTTCAATTTGAACATGTTGGAAATCGTTAGATTATTGTTTTCTTAAATTATTTCATACATAAACAACCTAAAAATCACGATTTCATATATCAGTATCGAGAAAGAACTTTCATGTTAAAACAAAAGTTCACGCGTAAAACAATCGTTTGCGTGTAAAATATTTTCATGCAGTTTACGCGTGAAAATTTCACGCAGTTTACGGATGATTAGGATGTTTTTATTTTTTTTTTTGTTTTTTTAAGGACTCAAATTTTCAACAATCCCGTCTTCCATGCTCCCACTAAATAAGTTGAGATTGACTTCAATTCCGCCCATGGCAAAATCAGTTGGCGCATGCTATAGCATGATGTTTGCTATATCTCCACTGAAGCAAACGTTGCGGGCGTCGTAATGAAAACTCTTTCCAAGGCAACTTTTCAGTTCATTTGGTACAAAATTCTCATCCTTCAAAGGCAACATCGGTTTGCAGGGATGTATCAAGGATTTTTCGTATGTACGCTTATTTTTTTTTTGGAAATGATTTTATTTTAATATATATTACAATCATATTAAATACTTGAGAAGAAGACCATTATCAAGTGAAATGGATTCCTAAACATTCATGAGATATAAATCCAGAAAGAAAATAATATACTAATATGATGTCTACATAAGACTTCACTACTAGACTAAGTGATTACAGACATATGTATACTTATCTCCTGGTTCCTATACCACATGTCTGCATATTCAATGTTACCGGTTAGACACGTGTAATGTATGTATCAATTATGCATATTTAATAATACATATGAAATAACATTTTCTCTATTATCATTTGCAATTTTTACAAATAAATTTTCAAATGTAATACAAAAATATAAGACTGTGTTTACATTTGACATTAATTATTCACTTCTTTTGAAATAAACTTTTGTAAAGATTATAAAACTAAATAAGTAAAAGTTTAAGCTCTCACAATATTATTTAATATTAACATTATTAGCCCATATATTTAATAATTTTTTTAACATATCTATTCTAAGAAATATTAAAGAAACCATTGTAATATGAAATTTTGTAATAGAATATGAATTTCTAAATAACATGCATCATTTATAACAAAATGAATAATATTGTTTAATATTATTTAGTTTTAAAAATCCAAAATAATAATGGAAAATATAAATTATACAAATACTCAAAATTTAAAACAACACACACATGGAGTGGGAATAATTTTGAGAGGTTGAAAATATACAATATGGTAAAAAAATTAATTTAATTATAATAAGTGATTATTAAATCTTGAATGGATGGAATTGAAAGAGCTTTAAGAAAATGAAAAGTTTCAATCCACATCATTCTATGTGTCAACTTTTACATGTTTAAGCATGCCATGTGTTTAGTTTTGAAAATGTCTTATCATGCTAGAGTGTCAATATTTTAAAGAAGTCAAATCCTAAATTGTTACTTTTTAAAGTAGTATAGATAAAAGAAATTACTAATTTGTATTTGAATAAGTAAAAATAGATATAAAATAATATCACATTAAATTATCATTATTAGTTTTATGTAATCAAGGATATGAAGATCTTATGTAATGTCAAATTCTTAATAATTTTACTTATTATTTTATATTTATAATTAACAACTTTTTTTTATTAGAAGTCCATGACTATAGTTAATTGCAAAGATAAAAGCGTTGTAACTGGACATTTACAAATCATGTGGACATTAGGCATTCATGAGGCTCGATCATGTCATGCCATCATTTGATTTGATGTTAACGGAGAAGATAGCACATGTTATACCATGTGTCATGTTCTTAACAAATATTCAAGCCATGTGGCTTACTCTCATGATACTTTCAAGTAAAGCTGTGGCTTTTTGGAGAGAAAGAAATTGTAGGATCTTTCGCAATACTAATAAGACAGGTTTTTGGGTTATTAATGATATTATGTGCCTGATGAAATTCTGGGGGGTAAATCTTGATTTGGAGAGAAAGAAATTGTAGGATCTTTCGTAATACTAATAAGACAGGTTTTTGGATTATTAATGATATTATGTGTCTGATGAAATTCTAGGTGGTAAATCTTGTACCAGGTTTCGAGAAAGAAGAAATGCTGCAGTTTGTCACTGCAATGACACCACATTCTGAGGAGCCTCTAGATGCACCTTCTATTCCTTTTTCTCTTGCCCCATCAGGAGAGGCAACTCAGGATGCCATGAATGAATGAAGTTGGCACATTTATGACACATAGAAAAACAGAGATTTTTTGATGTAATACTGATTTGTCCCATTTTTGATATTTTATTGATGGAATAATATGATTTTTTTTGGCTGTATAGCCTATAGGTTTGTAATATTACTTAACAATATGTTTCTTATCTGACATTGATGCCGAAGAAATAACACCTATCTATCTCAACCGTTAACAAAAAAAAAGCTGTGGCTTTTTAAAGTGATATAGATGTTCTTTGTAACATCCTTCTAATTTTAATAATTAATTTATGACACTTAGTTAGCAACAATGTCCATTTTGTCTAGCGTTCCTTGAAAAACTGTTATGGTGTAGTTGATTAAGGAAAGTAGAACCCATATCTTATTTTTAGGTTCGAATCTTACATACTACAAAGAAAAAATATATCTACAGATTTAAAAAAAAAAAAAAAGTCCCAGATGGAAGCTCCGGAAGAATTGCTCATGCAATGCAACCACATTGTGCTCTTTGCAATGGCAATTTTGATGAGTCTCCAACTCATCTATTTCTGTCTTGTTCTTTTTAGCCACTCATGCTATGTCAACATATATTATGAACCACGTCATTTAGGGTTTCCTCAATGTCAATCCTTCACCATCGACAATATTTTGGTACCCTTAGTTTCCACCCCGTTCCAACATATTATACCAACATTGTAAAGTATGATATTGACATTGTTAATAACCTAACTGACCACGAAAGTGACTCGTTTGATTTGTTTGTTTTGCTACCGACAGTTTGATATCGATCACCTCTTACTTTTGTAATCAGTAACTCACCCATTTAAATTAAACTCAAGTGGCTTAAAAATTTCTAAAATTTTTAAAATACTAAGAACTACATTAAAACCCACCCAAAATCTAAAATTTTGATGCTAATTTCCAACATCTCTTTTAGATCTACAGGACCCTCTACGTTTAAGGCATCTTTGGTCTAGTCTCTCCAGATCTGCACGGCTCTCTTTGAAATTTACGATATTTTTGTAATAAAATTTGCAATGACGGTGATGGTCTCATTTGAGCCGATGTATATTTCTTTCAAGCCAATTGACTATTTTAAGTGGAGACTTCAATCATACTAGATAAGACCACCTTCTTGATTACTAGTTAATGTACTACACCAAGTCACATTCATATCTTCTGTACATTTAACAAACCATCTTGTTCACATATTCACAAGATAAGCTAGTCGTGGAGAGCGTGGCTGGCACATCTAGTCTTCACCAAAATATTTAATTAAAATGACTACCTTATTCCTCAAAGTTTCCACGTAAAATGACTGCTTATGGCCTCAAGCAACCGAGAAATATGAATGAAACAACTCTAGATAATTAATATGACACTGGACCAGGCGTTTGATTGGGAGAAGGATATCAACTAGTGCTTCTAGCAATCATCATCAGATAATAAGTAATGGGAGATGGAGGACTTCCAAGCCGTGCAATGCCTCTCATCATCAAACAGCAAATGAATGATTCCTCCAGTTGTTTCAAGTTTAAAGAAATAGAAATCATGCATAACTTTGGGAATGCAACACTCATTTCTCACTTCTTCAGTTATATAGCTGATTCCATCTGCGAAACAAAATTTAAGAGATTTTAAAAAATAAAATAAAATACGAAAATGACTCTTATTACTTTCCTCAGAAAACAGTATATCAAGTAGCTGAACAAGCTAAATTTTTACTTGAAGGTTAGTGATGGTCCTTACATTCCTTGTATCTTGTAATCACTCCACGCAAACACTTCTTCCCCAGCCTCAATCTGAGCATGTCATGCTTCAAGTGTATGGAAACCACCATAACATGAATATTTCCTGCATCCATCATCCCATGCAAAAATAAAAATAAAAAAGAAAATCAGAGCGACCTTCTGATAACCTAAGCATTGTATCCATCGACTGTTATCTTACCTGATGGAGCAAGAACAAGAAGCTGTGCGCCTCTTGCAAGCATCTCTTGGTTCTCCAAAGAACATTGTTTCTTAGCTCTCAGCTTCAGCGCAGCAGCCCCACTTAAACCTGGCGATGGCAGCAACAAGATTAACGACAGCTGACGCGAAAAAAATAAAAATAAAATAGCAAGATTCGTGAATGCTATCGTGTAATCCACGCAGTTTGTATTAATTAATCTAATTTACGTACTTATATCACGGTATACTTGGATCTTATGATCAGAAGTGCACACGAATATGATGGGTTGGTGCATGCATATGAAGAGTGAAGTGCACAATTCCACTTATAGCTTACTTGAATAAAACAAAACTACATTACATGTTGCTGCTCTCGCAGTGACAGCTAGCATGGCGGAAGGACACTGAGCTGCCAGTCCCGACCTCATAGCCGAGGCGACATGGGACCTTCTGGCTCCGGTGGATTCGGCTGCTTCGGCGCACACCGTGGCCACCAACGCGGCGGCGGAGGCGACGGCCTGGCTCGTCTTCATTCTGCAGCAGTACTCCCCCCCACTTGCCACGCTCTTGTTGCATCCGTCAGGTTGGTCTGGTAAGTGGCTGTTGGACGTCATACCCGCCACAGCTGCCGCCAGCTGGGTGATGGAGAGCGCCGCTTGGATCTCGGCCGTTTGTAGCCTCAGCTCCTCCTTCCTCTTGTGCCTGCTTCTTCTTGAGTGCCCACTTAGGAAATGCCCACCCAGCCATGACTTCAAGCTACCTACGTTTATCTGTTCAAGAAAACAACATCAAGGTTTCAACAAAGAGAAGAAAAACTTTTTTTACGTACAACTTGCACATGCTTTCCACAAATTGTGAGAGAGTGGCCCTAAAATTTTTATCTTTTTATCCGGTTCTCTAGTCCCAACTTATCACACTAATGTACCAGACGTCTAATTTTGGTAACTGTTCTGAATTAAGTATAAACAAATGTTGGGCCACATACACTTCAATCTCGTGTATATATATATATATATGAAGAAAACTTTTGACTCTAACCCAGTTATGTTGACGTGAAGTTACAGGTTTCCCGTCGGATAGCCACGCCTGTTATGTACAAGGTGGTAGGTAAGATTTCAAATGCTAACCTCTTTACATATATAGAGTTAAAACGCAAGTAGGTAAAATATTTGAGGCCATACCCACTTGCAATTAGCTACACTCATCCTGTTGCCATTCTTGCATATGATCTTATCCTCGTTGTTTGCTCTGCAATTCCTTTCCAGTGTCTCTTTCTCATGCTCCTCTTGCCCAGCTTCACTAGAAGGTGGCAACAGTCTCTGTGCCAAAACGGTCAACAGCAAGTTGAGAATCATTTTCTGTAAGTTGGTTAAAACCTACTTCTATCAGAAACAATTGATAAATATGAGTTGCAAGGTAATTAATTAATCGCTGTGATGGCAAAATTCTTACGTTGGATGATGATAAAATCTGAAAGAAATCAGATGAAGATGGGCTCCATGAACGAGACAAGAACTCCATCAACGCTTTCTCCAAGGTTGGGCAGTCTACATCTTTCATAAGAGACCCATTTTTATCCAATCTCTCCTGTTGCATCTCAAAGCAATGAAGTCAAATCAATAATGTAAAAAAAAAAAAACAACCAAAATTAAATTACATGCTTTAGATTTCGAGGAAACCAGCATTAAATTCTCCTATATTTAGAAATCTCATTATTGGATGTGCAGACGGTTTTTTGACATGTGTAAATACTAAATAAGTTAACCATTGATCAGCATAAGCAATTTGTCCTACCATCGGCGAACGGGTGCCGGTGAACGATACTCTTCCCCATCTAAGTCCCTCAGGGAATTCCTCCATCTCCATCTCCATATCCTTTAGCCTATTAAAATCCTGTGAAGAGAGGGATGAACATAAGGTGATGTCTTGTGAAACATTAGTAACCTGAAGTATATGTAGATATCTTGGGACGGTTCCTACAAGAACCATACAGTAGTAATAAGGTTGATGGGTACTGCAGATAACAAAATACATCCCTTTCATTTATGCTACAAAGAAAGAAACTAAACTCCTAGTTCTGTTGTCTTAGTCTAGTGCCCCTCAACTAGAAATGCTGAAGTGACCATCTTGGTGGCTTACGAGGTTACTAATGCATTGTAAAATTGGTGTAGCAAGTATGAAAAACTGAATCTATCCTCTTGTACAGATGGAGTATCCAGTCATCTGGAAACAAAACTAAGCTAAAATATATACTATAAGATTGGGGTTCTTTTATTATTAGGAATCTTGTTATTGTTCCCTTTGCAGGAAACAAAACGTTAATGGATGAAATGAACTGCATAGCCTTTCATTGTAGATGGAGCTTTTATCCTCAAAACAAGCAATAAAGGGCAGTGAGAAGACAACCAACAGTGACAATTGCTACTGAAATCCCCAGACCCCAACAAACCATAGTGGAGATTCCCTTCACAACATAACACCACTACCAACAAGATATCATGATTTTCTCAAAAGAAAGCTCCATGGTCTGTGAAAAGAAATAACAATAACTAAGATGCCCAATTCACACTATCAAAAGCAACAAAAACGAAGGAAACTTACTCAAACAGGAAGGTCTCTGACTGATGGATGGAATTTAACTCCACAAGTGCAAACCCTTTTATAAAGAAGTTGTATGTGAGCATTCCAAAAGTAGAAGATGGCACATGGATAGCAACGGCTTTGCTGTTCTAGTGCTAGAGATGTTGACATTATTGCATTTTTTTTGTAGTCCACCAGACTGACTGAGTAATGCATCTAATTTATGAAATGTATTTTGCATGACCCATCATCTCTACATACAGAAAGTCTTTAATCCACTTGGATCATAATGAGATGTAGAGCGTAGACTGCATGTAAAAACATCATCAAAGCATTCAGAAGGAATACTGTTTCATTTTACACTTCTTGTATCTTGATTTACATTAATATAAATTAAAAGAAATAATCAGAAAAGCCACTTGTATCTTGGTTACCGATGAGACTTTTGGAATGCCAAATATACACTGAACCGAATATATTTTAGCACAAGTGGCATTCTTATGATTAACTTAATTACTGATGCATAACGTAGTACCGTACGCTGATTCCCCGAGAGGAAACAGAAAGTTAGCAATACATCATTAATTCATGCAAGCACACTTCTAAGTTGTGTGTTAGTAGTTTTTCTCATGAAGAAGCCAACTGTATGGATCGTGTCAACCAGTAGATAGCAATTACAGTTGCACGTCACATGCATTAAAATGTTAAATAATTTGGATTACAGTCATAACGACTAAGGAATTAGTGCCAAAGCGCATGTTTAAATCATCTGGATTAGAGTCATGACAACTAAGGAATTGATGCCAAACCACGTGTTCATCTTATTATTGGTAGACACGAAGCTCAATCCACGATCACGCTCACTTGGATCCTAACATTGAAGATATTAAGATGAGTGAGGATGATAAAGTTAATACAATCAAAAGTGATTGGCTCTAGATCATTTGATACTGGAACTGTATAATGAGTGAGGATGATAAAGTTAATACAAGCCTCCTATCCGTTGATTGGTTATAAACTTTGTATGTAAACGAGACGTATTTGTGTTTCCTCGTTTTTTTTGTAGAGAGAGAATGAATACTGCTCAATGCAGTAGTAGAGAGAGCTGTGTGTTATCTTATGTACAATAGTATGCAAGGGTATTACAAGTATTACATACAACGAAGAATACTCTAGAGAAAACGGGAAGAATCAAGTAATTCCCATAGATGATAATGCCTCATTGTCACAGTGGCTAGGAGAACTTCAAATTCGCCACAGATCCCGAGTTCGAATCCTGGGACATGTAGAAATATTTCGTAGTGGCTGGAAGATGGTATAAACTCGCCACGCCCCCTCCTCTCTAAACCGATAACAAAAAAAAAGTAATTCCCATACCCCCCCCTCAAGCTAAATGGAATTGTATGTAATGACAACTTGTGACACAACAACTGATGTCGTTTTGTCGGTGGAACTTTTGTGAAGATATTGTTGGGAAACGAGGGCCTAACAAACACTAAGACGAAGCAAACAAAAACTGCAATCAAACAATCACAAGCAGACACAAGAAAATTTTTACGTGGAAAATCCCCTCAGTGTGAGGAGATAAAAAACCACGGGGCCCTCTCGGTCCAGGCAACTGGCACTCTACTGTCAAAGGGATACAAACTGTTCTTCTCAAGTTCTCAAACTTGAGGTTAGCACAAGCCACATATAATCTTCAATAGTGATAATAAGAGAGAAGGAATACAACCCAATCGAGTAGCACTTGAAACATCGCACGCCAAGATGGGAATCTCCCCTGTCGAAACCGGTAGCACCGCGTACAGAGGAAGCTCTCCATGCGGACTGACGATGGCACAGCAATAGGCACACACGCCGGCTGCTCCTCTTCCACACGGACTGACGGCGGCACAGCCATAGGCACACATGCTGGCTACTCCTCTGACGGCGCCGCGAGCGGACGACCTCGGCTACTCCTCTTCAATGTGGATTGACGGCAGCTGCTCCTCTTCCACGCGGATGACCTCGGCACAGCCACAGTCACACACGCCGGCTGCTCCTCTGACGGCGCCACGAGCGGACGACCCCGGCTGCTCCTCTTCCACGTGGACTGACGGCGGCTGCTCCTCTTACACGCGGATGACCTTGGCACAACAGCAGCAGCAGACAAACACGCGAGGGGAAAAAGAATTCAGTTTTTTCCCCCTCCCGTCGTGCCCAATATATATATTGCCTTCCCCGATTATTTTTCTCACATTGCGCAGTACCCTCCTGATTTTTCGAGATTACTGCTGAAATATTTCCTTGTTTCTCGTAGAGTTAATTTTAACTCTTAATCCCAAGCAGTAGTGCACATGGGCTGGGCCTAAAATAAAGCCATGGAGGTGGAGGATACGACCCAACAGATATCTGCTATTTGATTCTCAGATGAGAAGTGCTTTGCTCGAATACTCTAGAGAATACTGGAAAAATCAAGTGATTCCTAATAAGCTAAATGGAATTGTACGTAATGACAACTTGTGACACAGCAACTGATATCGTTCTTTCGGTAGAGCTTTTGTAAAGATATCTACTATTTGATTCTCAGATGAGATGTGCTATACTTGAATGGCTCCATGAGCTAGAAGTTCACAGATGAAATGATGATTTATTTCAATATGTTGGGTTCGACCATGGAAGATTGGTTTGTATGCAAGATGAAGTACTAAAGTGTTGTCACAGAGAACCAATGGAGGCGTGGGCAGGAATATTCCAAGTTCTCAGAGAAGGTAGCAAAACTATCTTAAATCAGCAAAGGTTGAGGTGAGTGCTCAATGTTCCGACTCAACGCATGCACTTGAGCGAGCTACTGTGAATTGCTTCTTGGTTGTCTAAGAAATGATGCGAGGACCAAAAAATAGACAGGTACCTGTAACTGAGAGGCAACCGGATGCATCTCCATTGTTGGTTGCCAATTGGGGGCTCCGACGAGGTGGAGTTGTTAGGAAATTAAGGTATGTGTTTTCCGATGATTATTTTCCTTTGATTTCAATCATATTTATAGTAGAGCCTGAATGCCTCTACCACCCTCCACTCCCATAACGGCTCCATTTACATTTATGTCGGCCATTAATGCCGCGATTATTGTCATTAACATCATGGATTTGGTGTCAAGTAATGGACAACCGTTACTAATTCCATATGAAATGGTGGTCTTCATTGACCACTAGCTCACATCTTACACTTGTTGATGAAGACCACGCACAAATTCCATGCAAAGTGATATTAACCTTCCACTTCCACTATTCGTGAAGTGTATAATTTCAATTTTCCACTCCTACTATCATGAGAATGTCCTTCATTTCCACTTCCACTATTCGTGAAGTGTATAATTTCAATTTTCCACTCCCACTATTCATGAGAATGTTCTTCATTTCCATTATCTATGGAAATGTTCCTTAATCCCATTAAGTTTACAAACTTAATGAATCTTTCTGCTGTAATTCCCTTTGTTATAAGATCAGCAATCATATCAGATGTGGGTATGTAACTCAGTTTTATTTTCCCACTTTTCACAATATCACGAATATAGTGATAATGTATATTAATGTGTTGTCCTCTTGTTGTATTTACACTACTATGTACAAGACTTATTGCCGCTTGGTTATCACAATACATTTCTATTGGACCATTTATCAAGTTGAGATTTAAATCATTTATAAATCTCCTGATCCAAACAACATGTGATGTAGCTGCACTATAGGCAACATATTCAGCTTCCTGTGTGTATTTAGCTACACACCCTTGCTTTTTACTTCCCTAAGATACAGCTACACCTTCAAAGATGAATACATGTCCTGAGGTGGACTTTCCATCATCTTTGTCACCACCCAGATCTGCATCTGTATAACCAAGCAATTCAAGTTCATCCGCTTGATAAGTCAACTTATGATGTAGTGTTCCTTTCACATATTTTATTATTCTTTTTACAGCTTCCCAATGTTTTGTTCCGGGATTACTTTGATATCTGCTGACAACACTTACAACATATGTCAAGTTTGGCTATGTACACAACATAGCGTACATCAAACTTCCATCCACTTGGGCATAATGTGCTCTTAAAGGTTCTTTCCCCTTTCCAAGACATTGGTCCTTACTTAATCTTTTCTCAAAAACATATAGTGTAGGGGCTGAGGAGTAATTCTCTATTTCAAACCTTTTCAGTACTGTATGTAGGTATTTTTCCTGATTTATACTTAGTATTCCATATCCTCGATCTCTAAGGATTTGTATTCCAAGAACATAATGTGCTTCTCCCATGTCTTTCATCTCAAACCTTTTGCTAAATTCTTCCTTTGTGTTGTTTAACAAATCAGTATCATTTCCAACAAGCAAAATATCATCCACATATAAGGACAATATAATAAACTTGCTCCCATTTTTCTTAACATATACACAATAGTCTAATCTATTTGAAACAAATCCCATTTTGACAATCACATCATGAAACTTATGATACCATTGTCTAGAAGTTTGTTTCAAACCATATATTGACTTATTTAATTTGCACACTTTGTCTTCATGTCCTTTTACCTGATATCACTCAGGCCGTGACATGTAAATTTCTTCCTGCAAATCATTATTTAGAAATGTAGTCTTTACATCCATTTGATGTAATTCCAAATCCAAATGTGCAACGATAGTCAATATAATCCTTATAGATGCGAACTTAGCTACCGGAGAATATGTTTCTTGATAATCAATTCCCGATTTTTGTGTATAACCTTTAGCAACTAACCAGACCTTATACTTATCAATAGATCCATCAACCTTTAGCTTTTTCCTTAATATCCACTTACAACCTATAACCTTTCTGTCACTAGGTAAATTACATAATTCCCATACATTGTTCTTTTTCATTGAATCAATTTCATCATTCATGGCCTCAAGCCATAAATCTTTTTCCTTTGATTCAATAGCATCTTTATATTTCATGGGTTCCATGTGATTTTCCTCTATATCTGCTATTAAGCATGAAGACTCACAAGAATACAAATGATAATCATTCATCCAAACAGGTTGAGTCCTTATTCTTTTGTTGCTAATAGGCTCTACTGGTTCAATTCTATTTTGAGTTTGTTCATTTTGAACTATTATTCCATCATTTCCATTTACAGGCTCATTTTGGTTTTCCCTTATATTTTCCATAGGTTCATTCACATTTT
>JAMKQA010007331.1:0-13566 GCA_024699735.1 Posidonia australis | reverse complement strand
TTCTTTTCTTTTATCCTTGCGCCTTCGCCGTCATCGGCATGGCTGTGATTCTCCTCCTCTTCACCTCCTTTCCCTTCGGGTCGGGCGGTTGGTCGGACGGACACGCACGGTCACACTATGCATTGTGGCATTGTACTTGTAGGCCTGGGTATAGGTCTGTGTGGGACCCGCGTTCGTGGGCCGGTTAATGGGAGTGATTGGTATAGTGGGTTATTAGCTCGTGCGAGAGGCCAGTGGTTGCACTGTGCATGCATGTATGCAACTACCACCCTCAGTGCGTATATATGTTGCGATTGACGACCTTTTCTTCCGCACCTCTCCTCCTCTTTCTCCGTGCGTCTTCCCTCCTCTTCCGAGAGCGCGCTATCTCCTCCTCCTCCCTCACTCATCCTCTCCTTTTCCCCCACTCTCGCCATTCACCCCCACCTTCTCCTCTCCCGTGTCTCTTCCTCACCTCTTCCCCTGTTTCTTCCTTCTTCCCTATCGGTGTGCTCGAGAGTTGGTGGAGGCGTGTGGTGACGTGTGAAGCTTTAGTGAGGCATCCTTGAGGTCGTGGAGTGGCCATGGACTCATGGAGTCATCGAAGTTGGCCGAAGATCGAAGTTGGATCGTCGGAGAGCTCGTTGCAGGTACGCACCTCCAATCAATGTATAGAAAGCATGGAATTGATAGAAAATGATAGGAATGCATGAAATCTAGGTAAATTTATATTTTTAAAATTTATTGTGAATTTATGGTAGTATTTATGGTGATTTATGATGGTGGTTGTGGTTTGAGTCCTTTTGACCCTTCGGGCTTTGCAAATTTGTATCTTGATGCATGGTGAATGGACTTTGGTTTTGTTTGTTAAGATTTGGAGTAGACTCAAGGGTCTACATCTTATGTTTTATATGAGATTTTTGGTGTTTGTTTTGAGGGTCCGCTCCAAGGTCCCACTTTGGGCGATCTCGAATGCTTGGGTTTTGGGTCGTTTTCTGGAATCACAGAATTCGGCATACCGAGGTGGAAATGGCATACCGAACTAGTAAATTTTGGTATACCAAATCTTTTCGGCATGCTCAATGTTCTATCAGTTTTGGTCTTCTGATTGATTCAGTCTGTCGAATCTCTTTGGTCGACCGAACTAGGAAAATTTGGCATATCGAACTTGTTTTTCGGCATGTTGAATCAAGGTCCAAAGATTTTTATAAAAATCTGATTTTGAGGGTTTTGTGGATTGGTTTGTTTTGTCTCTTTGAGATGGGATTGTGGGCCGTAAGTGGTGGTCCCTGGGACACCTGATGTGCTATTTTGCCGAGGTTTTGAAAGAGTTTCCAAAAATATAAATTGATTTTGAAAATGATTTCAAAGAGATGGATGGCCGTTTTGAAAAATGGTTTTCCTAGTTTTCTGTGAGCGGGTCTAGACACTGTGGGACCGTGTCGTCAAAACCAAGGAATGTGACGTATTCTCTGGTGGTCGAGCACGTCTTCCTAGTCGAGGTCGGGGGCTGGGATACCTAAGGTTGAGGGACGTCGGGTATTGGAGGTATGAGACTCTCTGATTGTCGTCTCAAGACTAGGATTGTAGTTCACTGGTTGAGGTGTCTTGTAGCATAACAAGGAGGTATGATACTCCTACTGTCGTTGTGAGCACTGAGGCTTGGGTGTCATCAAGTGTGAAGCTATGACGTTCCCTCCTGAGCACCGTGTGAAGGATGCCATGAGAAGGTATACCGTGTAGTGGCTAGTGTGGGTAGGACACGTGCCTCGTAGCTGGTAGCGTCCTGAGAGACAGGATTGTCTTCTTATGAAGGGGTTGGCTTTGTGAGGGTTCTCCAGGTAGGGAGAATCGCGGGACGACACGACTCCTGCACATGGTGGCACGTCGTGGCAGGGTAGATGCCGTGGTTGCTCCTCGATGGGCTGCTAGTGGCCAAAGTTTGGTTGTCTGGGTTGGGCTTTCTGATTCACTATGTGTGGTTTTAGCCATTGTGGGCCTCGTTCGTGGTTTTGGGTTGATAAGGCCTCAGTTGTTGTTTTAGCCGGTATGAGCCTAGTTTTGTTGGATTTCAGAGAAACTGATTGCGAAATGAATTTAAAAGGAAAATTAATATAGTTTTGTTTTCCGCTGTTTTGTGGGATGCATGCTGGATGACTTTTGTCACTCACGCTTTTCTCGTATTTTTAGGTTGCAGGTGCAGACATACAGAGGGTTTAGCATAGCGCATATAGTCTGGAGTCTCATAGCCGCACACACAAGTTTCTGGTAGTTGATATTTTTTATTTAGCTTTTAATTTCTTATAATTTAATTTGTTTTAAATTATTGTGGGAAATTTGAGACGTGACACAATCAAACAACCTTTATTTGTTAATTCACTAAATGAGTATGAAATGTGGGAGTGTTGTAATGATCTAGTTCTATCATAGATTATTAATTCTATAGATGCTAAGATTGCAAGCAATATCATCTAAACAAATAAAGCTTCAGATGTATGGAAAGAATTTGTAAAAAGATTTACACAAGGTAATTCACTAAAACTCTATCAAATTCGTTGATCGATTTCTATTTTAGTTTAAGGATAGAGTATTGTCATTCAATATAATACAAAGCTCAAAGGATTGTGGGATGAACTTGCTTCATATTTTGCGATTCCATAACATACCTATAAAACTATGAAATCGATTCTTGAGAAGGAACATGAGGATAAAGTTTTGCAATTTCTACTTGGTTTGACCGATTCATACATTGCTATAAAGGGTCAGTTATTGTTGATGCTGCCTCTGCCAAGTTTGAACAAAGCTTATGCTTTGGTTCTCTAAGAAGAGAAGTAGAGAGATAACAAAGGGACCATGTCATCTTCAATCACTTATATGCAATACATTAAACCTTGCAAAAATTCTGTTCCTATTAAGCTTCCTAATGGTCAAGTTGCACAAATAGAGTCAATTGGAATTGCACACCTTACTCATTAGCTCACTCTTAAAGATGTCCTTTATGTCTTTTGTCCTATCCTTTAATGTAAATCTTTTATTTGTCAGTAAACTTACTTATCAACTCTCTTGTTCTGTAACATTCTTTCCTATACAGGGCCTTGTCTTGAGGACAATGATTGGTTTGGGTAAAAGATTTGGTGGTCTTATGTCCGATTCTCTTGTTCTATATTTAGCAATTACATTTGATATTTGGCGATCTCACCCATTTCGACTGTGAAGCGTTGCTTATTAGTTTTGAGGTGTCGTTTAGGTGGAGAGCTTTGAGTTACTAGGTTGTCGAGCTAAGATGGCTGATCTACGATTTGCATGCTCAAGAGAGCCTTACGCGAGCCTATGAATAAGGAAAAGAGAGTGATCAGAGGATGCTCTAACACTCACGTAGAGAGAGGAGAGGTGAGAGTAAAGATCCTAGTTCTATTCCTCATGCCTTTGCTACTACGCTCTAAGTAGTGTTTTATACCTCAGTGGTAGCAAAGGATATGCTATGGTGCATGTCCTAATACAAAGAAGGGAGCAATGCATGGTATGGGTTGTCGAAGGAAAAAGGCATTGTGAGGCATGCTGAAAGGTACTAGCATGCTTCACGAGGTGTAGTCTGACTGCTGGTTATTGTAGAAGTTTCAGCATCTATAGTAGGTGTGTGCAGTGTAAGAAGATCTCAATGCAGATGACTTCTGTTAGGTGTGAAGAGATCTTTCACATAAAGTGTTTGTGGGAGAATGTGCTTGAGAGAGTCATGTTTGAATGCCCATGTGAAGTTTCTATAGGTTTGCAACGCGCATGATTGTGGAAAAGTATGCAACATTTGGAAATCTAGGACATTGGAGGAAGTTGTGTTGATAGCTACTCGGCCGGTCGACATTTCTACTTGGTAGTCACTACAACTTGGAGATCATTTGCCTTGAACTGATATGATCTTTTCCCTTGCTTGGGCTCTTTTGGGTTGTTTGCTTGGTGCTTCTTGCTTCAGCATGGAACTTTTGAACATAAGTTTATTGTTGGTCGAGGGCACAATTTTGGGTAATTTTTCTAGGCCACGCAAGACAAAATCCGCATCATCATTTGGCGCAATAGGTTAGGACATATTCCAATCTCTTGTTTAGATTTTCTTCTTGATGTGAAAGAAAATTCCGAAATTCATTGTAATACTAGTCCTTTTGCCAAGCAAACAAGACTTGTATTTCCTTTAAGTAAGCGTGCATCTACGAAAGTCTTTTAGCTTGTACACTGTGATTTGTGGGGAAAGTTCTCAGTTCCTACACACACAAGTTATCAATACTTTGTGTAACATCTTAGAATTTAGAAAAGATGTAACTGAGAAGTGTCATGTAACTCTGGGATTATTTGTCAATGAATGATGTTGATCAATATGGTAATCATGTGTTATTAGTGTGTTGTTTCTCTTGGTTGGGTTAGAGGGCTGTTCAGCCCAACTCTATGTGGACCAGGCGGGTGTTCAAGACGGAGTATTCGACACAGTAGACACCTCGATTTTGAAGTCATTTGACAACAGGCTCCTTTAGAAGATGCTTTGGTTGCGACCACCAAAAATCTTAGCCCACTTAAGCCCACACAAGCTCATTCAGGCCCACACTAGTCAACTCCGACCAAATTAAAATAAAAACCAAACAAAGCACATTTAAAATCCACTTAAAATTCAATTAATGAAACAAAAACTCTAATTCAAGTCAAAATCAAATTTAAAACACTTAAAATCCAATTAATGAAACAAAAAAAAACCTAATCAATCCAAAAACCCTAAAAAAATCCAAAAACCCTAATTAATTAAAATTCGAAACCCTAATCAATCCAAAAACCTTAAATAAACACAAAAATCCTAAATAAACCAATAAACCCTAATTTAAAATCAAAAAATCCCTAAATAAACCAATAAACCCTAATTAAAATTCAAAACCCTAATTTCAAACGAATTAATTAAACCCTAAGTCCCAAAATTAAAAATCAGATTTAAATCACAAAACCCTAATTAAAAGCTTAAAATCAAAAATCCTAAAATCCATGAAAATCCCAAAACAAAAATAAAATAAAAAACCTAAAATAATTAAAACCCTAATTTAAAACCAATTAATTAAACCTTAACCACAAATTTAATTAAAATCATAAAACATAAATAAAAAGCCTAAATTAAAATTCAAAACCTTAATTTAAAAACTTAAAATCAAAACCCTAAAAAATCCCTAAAAATCCCAAAACAAAAACCTAAACTAATCAAAACCCTAATTTAAAACCAATTAATTAAACCCTAAATTACAAAATCAGAAATTAAGTTAAACCTACAAAACCCAATTAAAAACCTAAAACTAAAACCCTAAAATCCTAAAATTTCCAAATAGAAAAACCAAAACAAAAAAACCCAAAACCCTAAGCCCATTTGCAACCCAATAACCCATTTAATCCATAAACCATAAAAATTTTATAAAACTAAAAATAATTCTGGTGAGTTTCGGCGCCGGCGACCCCGACATCTCCAATGAGATGTCCAGCACGCGATTTCTCGGCACCCATCTTGCTCCTACGAGATCATTGGACTTACCTTCTCCGTCACACGCTCCATCCAACGACGCTAACCCCAAGAAGAGGGGGATCGACGGCCCAGTAGAGTTTCGTCGGAGTTTAAAACTCATCACTGCCGACAGATGACCCCCATCGCAAAACCTCTCTACCAGCACGCGCAAACTCTTCCCTCTTGAGACCCAGAGCACGAGTGAAACCAACCCCGCTTCCCAGACCACCATGTCCCATCCTCTTCATCCCAGAGTCCCCGCTAGAGCATCGCCGGAGCTCATTGCCGTCGACTCGTCTTGCTGAGGAGGATACTCAGTGCGTTAGGTAATCTCTTTTCCCTTCTTCTTCAATCCATAACACCCCCTTTAGGTCCCTAGGAACCCGCCACGGTGGAGCGGAGTCACTGAGCGCCGCCTTCCCCGTCTTCGGTGGTGGGTTCACCACCACCGGTGAGGCCCCCTGGCCTCTAGATCAAGGAGAAGCCTTCTGGGCCGCTTCTCCTTCTCCTTTCTCTTCCTCTCGGAGTGCCCTTGCTCCGGAAAAGTCCCTCTGGCCACCGGAAGACCCACTGCGCTGTCGTCGTTGCTGCAGCCCCAACCGCCGTCGAAGAACGACTGGAGCACACCAGACGCCCCGCTCTGCACTGTTGCACCAAGGGGCTCTGCCGTGCCTCCGTGAGCCTCTCCAATAGCCCGTGTCGACGTTCCACGCCCTAGAGCACCGTCCCCATCGTCGTCATGGTCGCAGCCGGAGCCCGTGAAGGGGGAAGCACCTCTGGGTGTTCCGATCATGCCCGAGCCTCCCCACGACCTCGCCGTGCAGTCCTCAACCTCAGCCATGTCGAGCTTTCGCTTCCAAAGGCACCCCATAGAAGCCCTCGCCGTCGGAGAAGAACGCTGACCGGGGTGGGGGGGGGGGGTCGATGGTGCATTCCAGCCGTCGAAACCTCCATCGACACCGTCGGATCCTCTCTCCACCTCCCCCTTGCTTCCCCTCATCTCTGATCTCCGATTAGACACTGGGAGGGGCTCGGAGGAGCCCCCAGGCTGTCGCCACCGGCGATCATCGAATCGCCGACGGTGACTATTAATACCTTTTTTCCTTTTTAGATAGAAGACCCTCTGATTTGAATTTTCTTATTTAGATCCTTTTTTATTGCACTTGAGTCCTATTATTTGCATTTAGGTCCCTGCCATTTCAAATAATCTTTTATTTCTTTATTTGTTCTTGTAAATATTGCAATCTTTACCCTATTTCTTTTTTATTTCATTTTTAGTTTTGGTTATGCATATTTTATCACATTAAAGCCTCTATTTCCATATTTTCATTATAATTAGGTCCTAAAAATTTACATTTGGCCCCAAAAACATTTTAAAATGAGTTTTCCTTATAAACTTGCATTCTGAACCCTAAAATATTTAAAAATCACACTGGCCATCGTAAAAATCAAGTTTTCTTTACACTTGGGTCTTAACCCTTTACATTAAGCCCCCAGAAAATTAAAAAATGAGTTTTCACTGTGAATTTTACATCTTGAACCCTAATAAATGTCATAATTGCACTGGTCATTATAAAATCCCATTTTTTTTGTCACATTCAGGTTCCTAGAATTTTGTGCATAAGCCCCTGGGTTCCTAATAAATAATTCCTGAGTACACACAATTTGTATATAGGCCCTTAGATTATTTCTAAATACATCATTTGGGATTTTAAAATGTTTTCTTGCATATTTTTTTTATTTCACTTATTGCATTCCTCATCTTGCATTTACTCATAGACTTCATTTAAGAGCCATGTTTTCGCTATAAATCAATCTTTAGTTTCATATTTTGACTCTATTTGCACCTATGTGTGAATTTTGCATTTTAGACCTTGAATTTTCAAGAAATTATTAGAGTGCAATTTTTACATCTCAATGTCATATTAACATGGGGTCCATCATCTGCATGTTAGAATAGAAGCCATGAATGTAGTTTTCATCCAATTTCTTATTCTTTTTGTGAATTTTGTGTTTTAGTCCCCATACTTGTCTTTTATTGTGTTTATATCATGTTATTGTTTTCCCCTTCATATTTTCTTGCAAATAACACCTTCTGGACGTTTTGTACATATTTTGACATAACTCAGACCATGCATCACCCCTATGCTAGCATTTCTCACATTTGGCGAGGAAAATGACCAAATTGCCCCTATGCCCCCAATTCATGAGCATACATCTCAATTTTACACTCAGTCTTGCATAGTCCTTGTTCAAGCCATTCTTTAGAATTTTTGCACATTTAGGTGCTTATCCATGCATTTCATATTACTTTTCATCACATTTGTATCCCTATTTAGCGAGTCGGCATCTCATACCTTTCCTTAGTGGATTTCTTTCTTCACTTTGTCTTCAGAGTTTCTTATCCGATATCCGATTTGATTTGCTTTAATCCTACATTTCAGATTTTAAATTTGATTTGGATTTCATCACTCGAGGGCGTACACTAATTGACCGGAAGGCTCACATTGGCCCATTTGCAGATTATTTCTTTCCTTTGACTTTCACAACTTTTTACATGATTCCGAGGATTTGAGTTGACGCCACTTTTTATCTTCTTGACATCAATATGGTTTTCTGAGGCGTTCCTTACAAAAACCTCGTCATTTCATGTGATGTTCTTTGTCGTGTCGTATTTTGTGATTTCATCATTTTATGGGGATTTCTTCGCAATTTTCGCATACCGTCATGCACATTCATCCATTCTTGTCATGGCATTCACATTAGCATGTTCAGAGCATGATCTAGGCTTAGCAAGCATTCATTCAACTGTAGCAAGCGATTTAGGCTAGAAAGACCGAGTTTCTCGGAAGCATGAGGGTGTCTAATATCTTCCTCGTGCGTAATAGGAATCCTTACTTATCCTCTGGTTAGCAGACATCCAACCTTCACATCTGCATCTCATGTATTCAATCTTTTGTGGTTTTCCTTGTCTTTCCCTTAAAAGACTAAATGGCTACTCCTTTTCTTTTTTTCTTTTATCCTATCTTGCGCTTTCGCCATCTTGGCATGGCTGTGATCTCCTCCCTCTAGCGCGACTCCGCGCTGGACCCCCGGGTCGGTATGGTCACAGACGCGAATAGTACTAGTGAGGGCCACAGGTAGAGATTGTAAGCAGATATTAGAAGCGATTGGAAATGGCAAATATGAGTGGCACGGATTAGCAGCGTGTAGAAGAAATATAGTATCACGTAGTAAAAAACAATGGTCGTCATTCTGTAGCCACTGTCATACATCCCTGCGTTGTCCACAACCTACGCTGCCTGCACAAGCCTCTCCCTGCCACCCTATCTGGGCCGCCTACCCTGCGCCAACCTCTCCTTGTACCATCATCAGCCTGGATCATTGAGCAGCTGTCAATGGCAATGGGCCTTATAAAAGGAGCTTGATTCCCCTCCCTCTCGTCATCCACAAGTGAGGAGAACGAGTGGTGGGGAAGGACAAAAAGAGGTGTGGGAGGAGAAAAGGAAGAGAAGAGAGGTGAGAGGGTCGAGAAGGGAGGTCGAGCTCACTCGAGTTTTCGTCGTAAAGTGGAGGAGTTCGTCGACGATCCACGAAACACGTACGCGACCTACCCTTCGTCCCCCTTATTTGATTTAAGTCCTTAGAAATCATGCTAGGATGCTTGTTGTATTAGAAGATCTAGGATGATTTCAATGTTTTTCTTGATTTTCCGATGAGATTTTCTTTCAATTTGTGTCTATCTGGAAAACTTCAGGTGCATCTTGTTAACGTAGGTGACAAGCACATTTTGGTGGCGTAGATTGGAAGCGGATCCAATTGGGGCGGACTCCAGGCGTACGGAACTGGCGAGTATTCCCTACGTAGCTGACCGACGTGTTTCGCGCAAGTAAGTGACCCAACCTAGTTTTTGAAAATTTGCAATAATTTCCTTAAGCTTTAATAAATTGAGAATAATCCTAAGGATTTGTACCAATAACATTTCAAAAAAAAAGTGTTGAACATGAATATTTTCCGTGAGGTATTTTTGTAATGGAAAATGTTTTCAAAATGTTTTTTGGAAAAGAAATGCATGGTTTTAAAAAGGACTTTTCTGTGATTTTTGGTCAAATCCGTGTAGTGATAAGGTCGTAGTCGATGGAGGTTGAGGCCTCCAAGAAATCAGCATGTACCCTACGGCATGGTTGTCAGCAACAAGTACGGGTGAAAAAGACCATGGCTCTAGAGGTATTGTAAGGCTCGGGAGAAAGAGACCGATCCACCATCTTTACTCGATGCTGGCTTGGCCTGAGATTGTGAGTCCCTGGGTGTTGGGGCGCCAAGGGGCATTATGAGGAAGCACTCCGTGCGTATTTTGTGTAACCTATAGGGCCATGGACTGTGAACTCTACGAGACCGTAGCGGGTGGACTCCTGTGTGGGGTGGTTCACTACAGTAATGCAATAGGGTTGAGGTTGGTGCCCCGCCAATTGCTTGTTGCTACGTCAATTACTTGTGGTAAGGGTGACGTGACGGGTTTTAGACAAATTATGTATGTGCTTGGTTTTGAGCTAGAACTGGCCTGTGGTTTTATAGGTTTTGCTAGATTCTAGTTCCGACTCGTGCTTTTCGCTAATTTCCAGCCAAGGATTAAATATGATTGAATTATGTGTTGTTTTGGCTAAATTCTAGTTGAAATTTAGTTTCGTGAAATGCACGAAGGTTTTGTAAATGCACGTAAATTGAATAATGAAAATTAAAGAGAAAATAATTAGAAAAGCATGTTTTGACTTGGTTTCTTCTTGTGTGCCATGGTTATGGCGAACGTGTGCTGGGTGACTTGAGGTCACTCACGCGTTTTGTGTTTTTAGTTTTTAGGTGTAAGTTCGGTTGTAGTCCAGTTATAGTGCACAATTAAGGAGCTACTAGCTGCACACAAGGTTCTAGATAGTTCTTAGCTGTTTATTCACTTTAAATTAGTTTAATTTTGTTAATTAGATAATAGGTAGTACTGATACTAGTTTGTGACGCATCGAGGTGTTACACTTTGTTATTGTTGCTAATGATTTTTCAAGGTGTACTTGGATATATCTAATGAAACACAAGTTAGAAACCTTTACTTTGATTCTTTTTTATCCATGGTTTCAACTCAATTTAATACAAATGTTCAGTAGTTAAGGTCTGATAATGGAGGTTAATTCTTCTCAAACGAAATCATGTGCTCACACACCACACCAAAATGATGTTGTGAAAAGAAAATATAGGCATTTACTAAATGTAGCAAGGGCTCTATGAACTCATGTTCGATTATTCGAAATATGCATGAATTTAAATTATTGACTTTATAGACAAATGTGTAGAATCTATTTACATTTATGTGTAACATCAAATTCTTTTAGATTCAAAGTTTTCAGTGTATTTACCAAACACGGCCCTTAGATCAAAATTCACTCACTAATCATTTTCTCATATAAAGCATTACTAAAATAACAGTATCATAAGCAATATAATATCAGAAAAACACGAAAAAGATTAGCACAAGACACGAGAGAGATTTGAAATGGACATTGAACCCCCCCAAAAAAAAAAAAAAAAAGGATGGAAAAAAGAATATCCTAATTTTGAGTCCTGCAAAACACAAACACCGTAAGAAAGTCGTTCCTGAAAGTATATATTAAACAAAGTGAAAACTGGACATCTAATTCAAGTTGTCTGCTGTCATTTAGTCTCAACTTGCATAACCACTACGCTACTCCTGATCATTGCAGACATTGAATCCTTCACAAGTGCGCATTTTTTTTAATAATTTCTCTCAACGTGTGGACATAAAAGAAACCACAAGGTAACTTAATCCAACTCCATGTGGATGTAATCGAACCTCTGATGGATGTCCAGATGAGATAAATATCCTTATAGCGAGTTACGATTCCAATGGTTTCCGTGGTTGTCATGGGAACGGATGATATTAAACCTCAATGCCGTCCACGTGGCGTTCATGAGCTCCAAAGAGTAGCATGCAGATGCAGATGCAGATGCAGATGATATGATCAGGCATTTCCAAATGAATGCATGCATGCATGCATGTATGCGTGATTAACGAAATTCAATTCTTGTGGATATCAAAATACTTCTCTTGCTGATGTATTGAAAAAAATATATATATTTCCATTACCACTACATATATAATATCAATTTTTTTTCTTCTTCTGAAGTTATTTATGTATCCTGTTAAAAAGCCAAGAAACGGTATACAATCCACATATTAACTGTGGTAATTAAGGAACGATGCATGCAGTTCATGATATGATATCATTAAAACGATGATATATATACTTTTCGTTTTCGATGAATGCATGATTCTCGTTTGAACGCGTGGAGGTGAAGCCTGGCCAGGATTTAGTCTCATTCCGCCAACTTGACGTGCCGTTGGTGGCTCCGACGACCAGATATTATTCGCTTAAATGTAAGATCGTAAGTAATGTAACGTGGAGAACCCTAGTCCACAGAGGAGGGTTGGGGAGTTGCATGAATGTAAGCCACAGTTAACTGTGAAAGACATAGTCCAGCTTCTGTTAAATTTGAATTATTTTTTACTGAAACTCATACTTTAATTCAGATTCTTTGGCTACAATTTTTGAGAAAAGTGAAAATTTACAGACTATGTCATCTTTCCAGGTGAAGAGGGATTCGAAGTAAAGTTTATTGCCTCCCAATGATTCCCAACTTGAGATGGTGTATAATACTGTGACTCCTGCTCTTCAGGAAGACAATCCTCACTTGTGATTAACCTTTGGTTAATTAATTCACAGCAGAATACTGAAAGAGAATTTTTTGCTTTATTAAAAAAAAAATTTTGCTTGTTCGTCACCTACTAAGTGACGGGATATCATTTTTGTAATATTTTGTTGGACGTAATGCTTTGAAATACTGTGGTTGTAAATTTATTATAGTAATAGAAAGAAAAACTAACTACCGTTTACCAAAAAAAACATAGTCCACCTCCACCTCCACCCCCGATCCTTTTACATTTTATCCAGTTATTGTTGTAATCACCAACAATGCATTTCTCTTCGATGGCATTGGACATAATGATGGAACAGTAAGAAGTGCATTGCAATAAGGGTCCTTTTAATTTATCTATTTAAACCTAGAGTTTATAAATCAAATAGATTTGATTTTCTTTTTCAAGTTGTCGTCCATGTGATACGTAAATTGAGATTCATTTTTGAGTGAATTTTTTTTTTCATAACATGAGAGAAAAAAAAATAAACAAAATTGATTCATGATGTAAAAAACACGAAAAAGAAGAAGGAGCAGATTTGCCAAACATGCATATATAATTTTTGACTAATATAGTTTTTCGACAGTACACTGACAGTACGAAAAGAATATGTAATACATAACGAGGGAATAAATCAATCGTCATAGTGTAGTTGACTAAAAGGTGTAAAACTCACATCTTCTTTCCATGTTTGAATTTCACAAGCATATCGGAAATATATATATATATATATATATATAGGGAACAGTTCTGTTGTAAACATGTCCTTAAAAATTCTAAAAGAACCACTAATCTCAACCACAGAATCCTTTAATCTATCAATACAGTAATGGAAACAACTAATCAATAGGTGGTAACCATAACCAGCCCGTCAAAAGTATGTGGAGGGGGGGGGGAGGGGGGGAGGAAAGAAAGATGGAATGAAAAAGAAAGAGGCTACGTGAAGGGGGGTTCATGTGCACCTTTGACCAAGTTCAAGTGGGTCCCATGCGGTTCCTTAAGAACAAATACATTTTACAAACAACCAAATAAAATCGTGTCAGCTTTCCCTTCATCTCTCTACATCAACACAATTCTCTCAAATACACAACCACCTCTCTTCCTCTTGTCCTCTCTCAAACTCACTCTACGCCTTTAACACTGAAAAAAAATAACTAAACACTGAACTCTTTATGATTAGAAATTTTCAGTTTCAAAAAAACATAATTCAGTACTCACTCTACGCCTTCAACACTAAAAAAAATAACTAAACACTGAACTCTTTATGATTAGAAATTTTCAGTTTCAAAAAAACATAATTCAGTTT
>JAMKQA010007330.1:0-15155 GCA_024699735.1 Posidonia australis | reverse complement strand
TTGCAATATGAACCCTGAATTCTTTAAAAATCATACTGAACATCATTTAAATTGAGTTTTCTTCACAGTTTGGTCCTGAAAATTTGCATTTAACCCCAAGAACTTTTAAAAATGAGTTTTGACTGTGAATTTTGAATTTTAAACCTCAGGAAACTTCATAATTACTCTGATCAACATAAAAGCTTGATTTTTGTCACAACCAGACCCTAAGATTTTGCAGAAAAGCCCCTGAACTCACATTAAAGCATTTTTGAACATGAAAATTTATATTTTGGCCCTTAAGTTATTTATAAATTCCTCATTTAGGATTTTTAAATGTTTTTCATCATATTTTGAGCTATTATTTCACCCTTGTTCGGCATTTAATCACAGAATCCACTTGCAAATCATGTTTTCATTGAGATTTGATCTTTTGCCTCACATTTTGGCCGTATTTGCACTCATGTAAATTTTGCACTTGTCCCTGACTTTTCAGGAAATTATCCAAGTGCAATTTTACATCCTTGTGCCACATTGACACTGGACCTGTCCTTTGCATGTCAGAATAAGGATCAGGAACATGTTTTTTATCCAGTTTTTCACTCTTTTCACGAATTTTGCGTTTTAGTCCCTATGTTTGTCATTGATTGCGTTTACATCCTTTTAGTGATTTTTCTTCTCCGGTTTCTTCCAATGGACATTATCCAGACATTTAGCATACCTTTTGACATATCTTAGGCCATGCATCATTCCCATGCAAGCACTTGTCATATCTAGCCAAGGGAAATGACCAAATTGCCCCTATTTCCCCAATTCATGAGCATACACCTCATTCTGCGCATTTAGCCTTGCATTGTCCATGTCTAAGCCATTTTCTAGAGTTTTTGCACGTTTAGGCACTTATCCTTGTAGTTTTATCTTTTTTTCCTCCATTTATCCTTATTTAGCGAGTCGACATCCCATGCCTTTCATCCATGGTTTCTTTCTTCGCTCTACCTTCAAAGTTTCTCATCCTTTATCCGATTTGACTAGTTTTTGATCCTACATCTCGTGTTTTTGATTTTTTTTTTCATCGCCCCAGGGCGTACAGTAACAGGCCTGAGGGCCGACATTTGTCCCTACCACGGATTATTTTTTCCCTTTTTGATTTTCACGATTTTCTTATGATTTCATACACCTTTTTGCACGTTCATTTAGTCATGTGACATCCATACACATTAACATGATTAGAGCATGATCCAGGTTTAGCAAACATTCATCAAACCTTTAGCAAGCATTTGGACTAGAAAGACCGAATTTCTCGGGCGTACGAGGGTGCCTAATACCTTCCTCCTGCGTAATAGGAATCCTTACCCATCCTTTGGTTAGCAGATATCCAGTCTTCACATCAGCACCTTAGGTATTCATCTTTTTTGTGGTTTTTCTCGTCTTTCCCTTAAAAGACTAGGTGGCAACTCCTTCCCTTTTCTTTTCTTTTTCTTTTATCCTATCCTTGCGCCTTCGCCATCCTGGCATGGCTGTGGTCTCCTCCTCAACCCTCCCTCTGGGTCGGGCATGGTCACAACTATAAGTAAAAAAAATACTTCTACAAAAGAGATGCTGGAGAAACAAGTGGGACTATCCAAGAAAAAATTCCATATGTCCAATGCTAAAGGACAATTGACCAAAATATGTTAGAATGATTCATTACTAAATTTACAAGAGACACAAGATAAAGGTCCTAGCGATCCTTTTTTGTCTACGTTAACCAATGAAAGAATTTTGTCTTGAATAACTAACCATCCAAAAACCTTAATTTTTAAAAGGACCAAATATTTCCAAATACCATTCATTAGAGAAAATCAAGCCTCGCTATTATTAAGGCCCCATTTGGAACCACTTGTGGAAGGTTTCTACGTGGTTAACTTCTAGCTAACTAGAAAATCATAGAAATAGTTCCAAACAAGATTTACCTGTCTCACTACTCACAGAAGTCACAGCTTTTGAATTAGAGAAATCATGTATAAATTCATAATTTCGTAGAAGCTAGCATGAGGGTGTTTCTGCTAGAAATTGAATAAATAGGATGTTAAATGACTTTCCTATTCATAATATTTATGATAAATTACTTTTAATTACCATTAATATTTACATCCATGCCATCAACTTTAATATCAACAAATGTTACTACACCATCGTCTTTTTCCATCTTCTTCCCTGACTCATTCACTGCAAATCCTAAGTGACGACGATAATCTTCTTCCCTGACTCCTTTGCTCGCTTTTGCGGCAACGACGCTGATGACAACAGCAATGGTGGAATTGACTTGGATGACTTGTGCTGCGATGGAATTGACGTAGGTGGCAATAGTAGAGATGATAACGACACTTCTTGTAAGTGTTCCTGGTGACAATAGTAAAAGGGGAAAAAAGGCATTTCTCTCATCTCCTGTTTCCTCTAGGTGAGGGCGGCGACACTCGATACCCCCCATTCCCTTCCTTTGCCCTCTTTTTGCATATTCATTCACTATGTAACCATATCGATTTCTTGAAGACTCAATGACTACAGATGCTCATGTTGATTGATTGTGTTTGATTGTTTGCTTCAAATGCTCATGTTGTTGATTGATTGAGTACCATTTTTTCTAAAAGAGGCAAAAAAGCTTCGTCATAGTTGATTCTAGACCATCATTTTCCTACATGAAGAAAAATTAGGTAGAAGATTAAGAAACAAAAATGCATAAAATATGTTAGATTGCAGTGGCAAAGCAAAATCATAAATTTCTAACTAGCATATTATTTTATCAAAATCATGGATGGTTTTCCAACTAATATCTAGTCTTTGCTTTAATGGAGGTGACATTTCATTGAATCCTTAAGAATCAGTTAGCTACTCAAGAGATTCGTAAAAATTCCAACTTTCTACTGTTAATAATCTCATTGGGAACAAATTATAATGAGAATTTGAGTTTTCTAATTTTCTTTTCTTTAAGACAATCCTTCTAGAATCTACCTACCAAAAATTCTTATACCAAATGCTATTATGGTTGAACATAAATGGATTAAATACTTAAATTCTAGTGTTGTCCTTGTTGTAAAAATAGAAAATCTCATTTTCCATCTCATACCACACATTATGACCCCATTATGTTTTCAAAAAAAATATGATCCCATTATATTTATATAAAACAACTAAAAAGTAAAGATGCATCCTAATACCAAAGCTTATTTCACTCCCCAAGCTAGCCCAAAGCCGTAGCCAATCCATTAAACCAAGTCCACAATCCCAGAAACAAGCCAAGGCAAGCGCACCAGACAGGCGCACCATTTTGGTGCACGATCTAGGCACACCTGCATGGCACACATAAATGGTGCATTGTCCCTATTTCAGTGAACCTATTAGCCATGCAGTCCATTACACCTCCGCGATGGTAGGCCTTCGCGTCGCTTGAGCTCCCCGACGCTTCGTTTCTCAACCTTATAAGCCTCTCAAGACAACAACCAGCTCCCTCTCTTCTCCGACTGGCCATTTCCACCAACTTGGAGCACCCTTTTCATCCTCCTTGGTGGCATGCATAGCCTTCCCTACCACCTAGACAACTCCTTTTTCTGGCTATTCCAACATGCATCCACAACATCACCATACTGTCCTCCTCGTATGCCTCTGATGCCCCCTTCGCCATTGTCGAGTTGTGCCGCTGTGAGCCGAGCGTTAATAGGACAACTTACATGCGCATATAGGAAAGTTTGCCACCACTGCCAAGTAAACCTGAGCTAATTGTCACCTTGTTATCACTGTGTTGTTGTTATTTCATGCATGTTATTTGATTTTCATTTGCCTAAGTTATCTTTCATTCATATGCATCATTTGTCGATACCAAGGATGGGTTCACATAGCTGGTGTTCGACCGACGGCCTGAGCACATGGCAAGCCCACTCTAGTCTCCCTCTCTCTTCCCCTTTCACCAATGAGCAAGCCTGGAGGATTGCCTGACGTTCATGACCACCACCACGATCGACCAAACCTATGCCCTCTGGCGAGGTTCATAGAGGTTGGGGAGGAGACGTTTTGCTTTCATTCACATCTACATAGTACCCTCACTCTTCCACCTTGCTTCCCCCATCCTTTGAAAATGCCAACAAGCCTCCACGGAGCTTGCAGCTGGAGTTCACATCGAAGATGGCCAGTGAACCCATTTACGGAGGGAGGAGGTGGATGGAAGCACCCATGTAGTGTAGGATCCCAGTTAACCTCTAAGAACACTACACACACTCCCCTCAAGCTTCTCAGGTCGTTGGTTGCCCAGATCATCACTAGAATTCACCATTTCTAGCAATCAAGCTCGTTGTTTGAAACAAAGCACTTGGGGCGTACCTTGATAAAGCACCATATTAGAGCACCAAATTGGCATACTAAGTTAGTGCACCAGTAGGGAGCACTATCTTAGCGCATTTTCCCTATTCCATATTGAGTCGCTGTTGGTGTACAGGTAGTGGTGCGGAAGCTGCCGAGAGTGAACCGAGTCACTACCGGTGCACAAGCTATCGCTTGGAACTGCCAAGAGTGAAAGGAGTCGATGCCGGTGTACGAGCAACGACTTGGAATCGCTGAGAGTGAACCGAGTCGCTGCCGATGTACAAGCAGCAACTTGAAACCATCGAGAGTGAACCGAGTCACTACTGGTGTTCAAGTAATGACTCGAAACTATCGAGAGTGAACCAAGTCGCTACCGGTGTTCAAGCAATGACTCGAAACTACCCAGAGTGAATAGAGGCATTGCCGGTGTACGGGCAGCGTTTCGAAACCGCCAAGAGTGAACTGAGTTGCTACCAGTGTACGAGCAGCAACTTGAAACTATCGAGAGTGAACTGAGTCGCAGCTGGTGTACGGGCAGCGACTTGGAACCATTGAGAGTGAACTGAGGTGTAGCTGGTGTACGGGAAACGGCTCGGAACTGCTGAGAGTGAATCGAGTCATTGTCGGTGTACAGGTAGTGGCTCAAAACTACCGAGAGTGATCCGAGTCACCGCTAGTGCACAAATAGTGGCTCCAAACAACCGAGAGTGAACCGAGTCGCTGCTGGTGTACTGGTTGCAGCTCAGAACTGCCTAGAATTAACAGAGTCGCTGCTGGTGTACAGGCAGTGGCGCGGAGCCACTTAGAGTGAACCAAGTCACTACGGGTGTACGGTCAGCTACTTGGTACCACTGAGAGTGATATGAGTCCCAGTCGGTGTACAAGTAGTGGCACTGAACCGCTTAGAATAAACCGAGTCGCTGTCGATGTACGGGCAGCGGCTCGAAATCGCCGAGAGTAAACCGAGTCGCTGCTGGAGTATGAGTAGTGGCTCAGAACTGTCGAGAGTGAATCGAGTTGCTGCTGGTGTACATGCAGCGGCTTGGAACTGCCGAGAGTGAACCGAGTCGTTGCTAGAGCACAGGCAGCTGCTCAGAACTGTCGAGAGTGAACCGAGTCGTTGGAGGTGTAGAGGCAGCAGCTCGGAACCGCCGAGAGTGAACCGAGTCACTAGCGATGTACAGGTAACAGCTCGAAACCGTTGAGAGTGAACCGAGTCGTTGCCGGTGTATAGGTATTGGCGCGGAACCTCTAAGAGGGAACCAAGTTGCTGCCGAAGTACGGGTAGTAGCTTGGAACCTCCGAGAGGGAACTGAGGCACAGCCGGTGTACGAGCAGCTGCTCGGAACCACTGAGAGTGAACTGAGTCGCTGCCAGTGTACAAGTAGTGTCTTGGAACCGTAGAGAGTGAACCAAGACACAACCGGTGTACAGGCAGCGGCTCGGAACCACCGAGAGTGAACCGAGTCGTAGTCGATGTACAAGTAGTGGCTTTGAATTATCGAGAGTGAACCGAGACGTTGCACCTGTACGAGCAGCAGCCTGGAACTGCCGAGAGTGAACCGAGTGGTTACTGGAGTACAGGCAGCGGCTAGGAACCGCCGAGAGTGAACCGAGTCGCTGTCGGTGTACGGGCTGCGGCTAGGATCCGTTGAGAGTGAACCGATTGGCAGCTGGTGTATAGGCAGCAGCTCGGAACCGTCGAGAGTGCACCTAGTCACTTTTGGTGTACCGGTAGTGGTGCGGAACCACTGAGAGTGTATCGAGTCGCTTCCGGAGTATAGGCAGCGACTTGGAACCATCGAGAGTGAATCGAGTCACTACTGGTGCAAAGGCAGTGGCTTGGAACCGTCGAGAGTGAACCGAGTGACTATCAGTGTACGGGAAGTGGCTCAGATCCACCGAGAGTGAAACGAGTCAATGTCGGTGTACGGGCAGCAGCTCAAAACCGTCGAGAGTGAATCGAGTCGCTGTAAGTGTACGAGCAGTGGCTCAGAACTACCGAGAGTGAATCGAATGGTCGTCGGTGTACGTGCAGCAGCTCGGAACCGCCGAGAGTGAACCAAGTTGCTACCGGAGCACAAGCAGTGGCTCGAAACTACCAAGACTGAACCGAGTCGCTGTCGGTTTACTAGCAACGGCTCAGAACTGGCGAGAGTGAACTGAGTCACTGCCGATGTACAGGTAGCAGCTCCAAATAGCCAAGAGTGAACAGAGTCGCTGCCGGTGTACGGGCAGTGGCTCGGAACTATCAAAAGTGAATCGAGTCGCTGCTGGTGTACAAGCGGTGGCTCCAAATAGCCGAGACTGAACCGAGTTGCTGCTGGTGTACAGGTAGTGGCTCGGAACAGTCGAGAGTGAACGAAGTTGTTACCGGTGTACAGGTAATGGCGCGGAACCATCGAGAGTGATTCGAGTCACTATCAGTGTATGAGCAGTGGTTCAGAACTGCTGAGAGTGAACTGAGTCGCTACAGGTGTACGAGCAGTGGCTCGGAACCACCAAAAGTGAATCAAGTGGCTGCTAAAGTATGGGCAACGGCTCGGAACTACCTATACACCGGCAGCGACTCGGCTCACTCTCGGTAGTTCCGAGCAGCAGTCGGTACACCGCTAGTGACTCGATTCACTCTTGGTGGTTCCGACCCACTGCCTGTGCTCCGGCAACGACTCGGTTCACTCTCGATGGTTCCGAGCCGCTGCCTGTACACTACCAGTGACTTAGTTCACTCTTGACGGTTTCAAGCGACTGCTTATGCTCCGGTAGCGACTTGGTTTACTCTCGGTGGTTCTGAGCCATTGCTCGTACACTCGCATTGACTCGGTTCACTCTCGTCGGTACCACGCCACAGCCTGTACACCAGCAACGACTCCATTCACTCTCGACGGTTCTGAGCCGCTGCTTGTACATCGGCAGTGACTCGGTTCACTCTCGGCTGTTTGGAGCTGCTGCCTGTATACCAGCAGTGACATGGTTCACTCTCGACAGTTCCGAGCCATTACCCGTATATCGACGGCGACTTGGTTCACTCTCGGCTATTAAGGGCCGCTGCTTGTACACCAGTAGTGACTCTGTTCACTCTAGGTGGCTTCGAGTCGCAGCTCGTACTTCGACAGTAACTCGGTTCACTCTTGGCAGCGGCTCCAAACAGCTGAGAGTGAACCGAGTTACTGCTGGTGTACAGGTAGTGGCTCAGAACCTCCGAGAGTGAACGGAGTCGCAACCAGTGTATAGGTAGTGGTGCGGAACTGCCAAGAGTGAATCGAGTCGCTATCGAAGTACAAACAGTGGTTCAGATCCACCAAGAGTGAATTGAGGCTCTATCAAAGTACGACCAATGGCTCAGAACCATCGAGATTGAACTGAGTCACTGTCGGAGCGTAGGTAGCCTCTTGGAAGCGTTAAGAGTGAACCGAGTCGCTAGCGATGAACAGGCAACAGCTAGGAACCACTGAGAGTGAACCGAGTCGCTAGCAGTGTACCGGCTGCGGCTCGGAACCGTAGAGAGTGAACCAAGTCGCTGTCGGTGTACAGGAAACGATGCAGAGCTGCCGAGAGTGAACCGAGACGCTGTCGAAGTACGGACAGCGGCTTGGAACCATCAAGAGTGAACCGAGCCGCGACCGTTGTATGTGCAGCGGCTCGGAACCGCCGAGAGTGAACCGAATCACTATCGGTGTATAGGTAGTGGCTCGGAACTACCGAGAGTGAACCGAGTTGCTGTCGATGTATAGGCAGCGGCTCCAAACAGTCGAGATTAAATCGAGTGGCTGCCAATGCACAAGCAGTGGCTCCAAACCGCCGAGAATGAACGGAGTCGCTTCCGGTGTATAGGTAGTGGCACAGAACCGTCGAGAGTGAGCCGAGTCACTGCTGATGTATGGGCAGTGGCTCGAAACCACCGAGAGTGAACCGAGTCGCTGCTGGTGTACAGGGCACCAAGAGTGGACCGAGTCACTACCAGTGTACGGGCAGCGGCGCGGAGCCGTCGAGAATGAATCGCGTCGCTGCTGGTGCACGAGGAGTGGCTCGGAACTGCCGTGAGTGAACCGAGTCACTGTCGATGTACAGGCTGTGGCTTAGAACCGCCGAAAGAGAACCAAGTCTCTGTCGGTGTATGGGCAGCAACTTGGAACCACCGAGAGTGAACCAAGTTGCTACCAGTGTACATGTAGTAGCTCGAAGCCGCCGAGAGTGAACTGAGTCACTACCGATGCACGGGCTATGGCTCGGAACCACCGAGAGTGAACCGAGTCGCTGTCGGTGTACAGGCACCGAGAGTGAATTGAGTCGCTGTCGGTCTACAGGCACCGAGAGTGAACCACCGAAAGAGAACTGTGTCACTACCGGTGTACAGGCAGCGGCACGGAACTTCCGAGAGTAAACCGAGTCGCTGCTGGTGTACTGGCAGAGGATTGGAACCACTAAGAGTGAACCGTGGTGTTGCTGGTGTACGGGCAGCAGTTCGGAGCTGCCGAGAGTGAACGGAGTTGCTGTCGGTGTACAAGCAGCGGCTTGGAACTGTCGAGAGTGAATCGAGTCGCTACCGGTGTACATATAGTGGCCCCTAAAAGTCGAGAGTGAACCGTGGCGCTGCCGGTGTACTGGCAGCGACTCAGTACCATCAAGAGTGAACCAAGTCGCTGCTGGAGTACTGATAGCGGCACCAAATAGCCAAGGGTGAATCGAGTCACTACCAGTGTACAGGCAGTAGCTCAGAACTGCCAAGAGTGAACCGAGTCGCCACCGGTGTACGGGCAGAGGCTCGAAACTGCTGAGAGTGAACCGAGTCATTGTCGGTATACGAGTAGCGGCACAAAACCATCGAGAGTGAATCGAGTTGCTACCGGTGTACAAGCAATGGCTTGGAATCGTCGAGAGTGAATCAAGTCGTTGCAGGTGTACGAGCAGCGGCTCAGAACCACTAAAAGTGAACCAAGTGGCTGTCGGAGTACAAGTAGTGGCTCGGAACTACCGAGAGTGATCTGAGTCGTTGCCGGTGCACAAGCAGTGGCTCCAAACAAGCAAGAGTGAACTAAGTTGTTGCTGGTGTACTAGTAGCAACTCGGAATCGCCTATAGTGAACGGAGTCACTACTGGTGTACAGGCAAGGCGTGGAACCTCTGAGAGTGAACCAAGTCACTGCTAGTGTACGGGCAACGGCTCGGTACCACCGAGTGTTAACCGAGTCGCAACCGGTGTGTCGGTAGTGGCCCTGAACCGCTGAGTGTAAACTGAGTCACTGTCGGTGTACGGGTAGTGGCTCAAAACCACCAAGAATGAACAGAGTCACGGCTCAGAACTGTCGAGAGTGAACCGAGTTGCTGCTGGTGTACAGGCAGCAACTCGGAACCGTCGAGAGTGAACCGAGTCGCTGTTTGTATATAGGCAGCGGCTCAAAACCCCTGTGAGTGAATCGAGTTGCTGCTAGAGCACTGGCAGCTTCTCGGAACAGCCGAGAGTGAACCGAGTCATTAGCGGTGTCCAGGTAGCGGCTCGAAACCACCTAGAGTGAACTGAGTCGCTGCTGGTATACAGGCAGTGGCACGGAACCTCTAAGAGGGAACCAAGATGCTGCCGAAGTACGGGCAGCAGCTCGGAACCGTCGAGAGTGAACCGAGGCACAACCGATGTGCAGGCAACGGCTTGGAACACTGACTGCGCCTCAGAACCACTGAGAGTGAACCGAGTCACTGCCGGTGTATAGGCACTAATTTGGAACCGTAGAGAGTGAACCAAGTCATTGTCGGTGTACAGGCAGCGACTCGGAACCTCCGAGAGTGAACCGAGTCGCAGCCGGTGTCGGGCAGCGGCTTTGAACTGCCGAGAGTGAACCGAGAAGGTGCACGTGTACAAGCAGCGGCCTGGAACTGCCGAGAGTGAACCGAGTGGCTGCTGGTGTACGGGCAGCATTTAGGAACCTCCGAGAGTGAACTGAGTCACTACCAGTGTACAGGTAGTGGCACTGAACTACCAAGAGTGCATCGAGTCATTCCTGAAGTACAGGCAGCGGCTCGGAGCCGCTGAGAATGAACTAAGGCACTGTCGAAGTACGTGAAGTGTCATGGAACCACCGAGTCGCTGCAAGTCTACAGGAAGTGGCGCGGAACTACCGAGAGTGAACCGAGTCACTACTGGTGTACAGGTAGTGGCGCAGATCTACTGAGGTTGAACCAAGTCACTTCCAGTGTACAAGTAGTGGCTCCGAACCACCAATAGTGAACCGAGTTGCTGCTAGAGCACAGGCAGGGGCTTGGAACCTCTGAGAGTGAACCGAGTCACTACCGTTGCACGAGCAGTGGCTAGGAACACCAAGAGTGAATCGAGTAACTGCCGGTGTACGGACAACAGCTCGGAACCACCGAGAGTGTACTGAGTCGCTGCGGTGTACAGGCAGCAGCTCGGAACTGTTGAGAGAGAATCGAGTCTCAACTAGTGTACGGGTGGCGGCTTGGAACCACCGAGAGTGAACCGAGTCGCTATTGATGTTCATGCAGCGACTCAGAACCCCCGAAAGTGAACTGAGTTGCTGCCGGTGCACAGGCAGTGGCTCAGAACCACCATGAGTGAATTGAGTTACTGTTGGTGTACGTGCAGCGACTCGGAACCGTCGAGAGTGAACCGTGTCACTGTTGTTGTATAGGTAGCGGCTCAGAACCGTCATGAGTGAACCGAGTCGTAATCGGTTTACAAGCAACAGCTCAGAACCGTCGAGAGAGAACCATGTCACTACTGGTGTACGGGCAGCGGCTCGAAACAACCGAGAGTGAACCATGTAACTACCGGTGTATAGGCTGCAGCTCGGAACCGTCGTTAGTGAACTGAGTCGCTGTCAATGTATAGGCAGTGGCTCGTTCCTGCCGATAGTGAACCAAGTCACTGCTGGTGTACAAGCAATAGCTCGGAACCGCTAAAAGTTAACTGAGTCACTACCAGTGCATAGGCAGTGGCTAGGAACCACCATGAGTGAACTGAGTCGCAGCCAGTGTACGGGCAGCGGCTTGGAACCGCCGAGAGTGAACCGAGTCGCTGTTAGTGTATAGGCAGCGGCTTAGAACCGTCATGAGTGAATTGAATCGCTGTCAATGTAGCAGCTACGGCTCGGAACCGCCGAGAGTTAACTGAGTCGCTGCAAGTGTATAGGCTGTGATGTGGAACTACCGAGAGTGAACCGAGTCACTGCCAAAGTACGGGCAGCGGCTCGGAACTGCCGAGAGTAAACAGAGTTGCTGCCGGTGTACAAGCAGTCGTGCGGAACTGCCGAGAGTGAACCGAGTGGCTGCTGAAGTACGTGTAGTGGCTCGGAACTGCTAAAAGTGAACTGAGGCGCTGTCGAAGTACAGGCAACAGCTCGGAACCACCAAGAGTGAACTGAGTCACTATCGGAGTGTACGGGTAGCCGGTGTGCAGGCAGTGGTGCAGAACCGCTGAGAGTGAGCCGAGTCACTACCGGTGTACGGGCTGCAACACAAATTCACCGAGAGTGAACTGAGTTGTTGTCAGTGTACGGGCAGCGGCTCAGAACTGTCGAGAGTGAACCAAGTCTCTGCTAGTGTACAGGTAGCGGCCCCTAACAGTCGAGAGTGAACAGTGTCACTATCGGTGTACAGGTAGTGGCGCGGAACCGCCGAGAGTGAATCAAGTCAATGCTAGTGTATGGGCAGCGGCTTGGAACCACCGAGAGTGAACTGATTTGCTATCGGAGCACAGACAACCGCTTGGAACCACCGTGAGTGAACGGTGTCGCTGCTGGTGTGCAGGCAGTGGGGCAAAACTGCCGAGAGTGAATCGAGTCACTGCCGAAATATGGGCAATGGCTTAGAACCACCGAGAGAGAATCGAGTCTCAGTTGGTGTACGGGCAGCGGCTTGGAACCACCGAGAGTGAACCAAGTCGCTGTCGGTGTACAAACATCGGCTTATAGCCACTATGTGTGAACTAAGTCGTTGTCAGTGCTCGGGCAGTGGCTCGAAGTTGCTAAGAGTGAATCGAGTCGCTGCTGGTGTACAGGTAGCAGCCCCTAATAGCTTAGAGTGAACCAACTAGTAGCTAACGTACGAACAGCGGCTCGAAACTGTCGAGAGTGAATCGAGTTGCTTCTAGTGTACAGGCAGCGGCTCCAAACAGTCAAGAGTGAACCGAGTCACTACCAGTGTACAGGCAGCGGATCGGTACTGCCGAGAGTGAACGGAGTCGCAGACGGTGTACCGGTAGTGGCGCAGAACCACCGAGAGTGAACTGAGTCAAAGTCGGTGTACGAACTGTGGCTCAGAACCGTTATGAGTGAACCGAGTCACTGTCGGTGTACAAGCTGCGGCTCCGAACCGTCATGAGTGAAACGTATTGCTATTGGTGTACAGGCAGCGGCTCGAAACAGTCGAGAGTGAACCGAGTCGCTACCGGTGTACAGGCTACGACCCCTAACAGTCGAGAGAGAACCGAGTCGCAGTCAACGTATGGGCAGTGGCTCGGAAACATCAAGAGCGAATCGAGTCGTTGCCGATGTACAGGCAGCGGCTCTAAACAACCGAGATTGAACCGAGTCACTGCTGATGTACAAGTAGTAGCTCGGAACCGACGAGAGTGAACGGTGTCGTAGTAGGTGTTCGGGTAGTGGCGTGGAACTGCCGAGAGTGAGCCGAGTCACTACCAGTGTACGGGCTACAGCTATGAACCATCGAGAGTGAACCACATCGCTACCGGAGCGCAGGTGTAGACACCCCAATTTTCCCAATTTTGCAGGACAGATATGTGGTGGCTGAGCTCTAACCCTAAGAAGGCCTATTTAGTTCATGGAAATCCATTTGGGCCCATGAAGGGCCACATAGGCCCATTGAGCCCAATTTGAGCCCACTTGGGCACACAATACCTATTTAGGCCCATTTAATCTATTTGGGCCCATTTAATTCATTTGGGCCCATTGAAGCCCACTTGGGCCCATTGAAGCCCACTTGGGCCCACATAGGCCCATGGAGGCCCATGAAGCCCACAAGGTCCTCAATGGCTCAACCTACATTTCCTCCTACTTGATTCTCCAAAGTTTAGCCAGTTTCTACCTCATCTTCCAAAATCAAGCCAATTTCCATATTCATTTATTTTCTCCCACAAATTACCTAAGTTTTCTCCTACATAATAACCAAAAATTCACATTTTTCATACACTCACTGAACCCACTCCAATCCAACAGCCCCAGCCACTGGATCAACCACCGCCACGACCGCTGGATTACCGTTCATCTTGTTGGCAGCCAAGGGAGCAAGGAGGGGACAGCAGTTAGCAGTCTGTTACGAGAGGAGGTTTTCTGTTGCAAATTTGTTGGGTTCCGGTGCTCCTATATAAGGAGGAGGAGGCCAGCATTTCAGAAACATACGAGAGAGAGCATTTTTCCACTCGCGCGAGAAGGAGAGCAGAGTTTAGAGAGTTCAGAGAGAGTAGAGAGCGAGAGGGGGAATCCAGAGCTCAAGGTGCAGTTCAGAGCTCTGGCGAGGTCCAGAGAATTCTCCAGCCAAGTGCACCCTCCTCAGCCCTCTCTGATCTTCGTATTTAGCTTTCTAGATTTCCCTGAGCCTGCTCGTGTTGATTCCATCAGGACTAGAGGTTTCCTCTAGTCGGAATCTCCTCCTGGACTTTGCCGGAGTCGATCTACGACGATCTAGGTTGGGGGACTGATCTAGGAAGTCTCCTGGACCCCCGAGCCCTCTCTCCTCCTCCTCTGGTCTTCCCGGAGCTCGTCGTGCCCTACTGTAGCCGCTCCGCCGCCTCCAGACAGCCATGCGAAGATCGCCGGAAAACGTCTCTAGTAGCCGCCGTCGCCGGAGAAGAAGGCTCTGTCTGAGCCTACAAGCCGCTCCGAGCCACACCGTGGTGAACCAGTCCCGCGACGACCTTCCTCAGCCTCCCGTAAGTGCGGCCGAGCCTCTAGATCCACGCCGCGAGCCCTCGATCGTCCCAGCAACGCCCCTTACCGGAGGAAGCCGCGGCGGCGATGCTCAGCCACCACCTCGCTCCATCAGCCTCCGTGCCACTCCAGAAATCCCCCCGACTCATCCTCAACCCTCTAGAGGCCCCAGATCGCAGTGTCGCTGCCTCGAGCGCCACCAACAGCCGCAGTTCCGTCGCCGGAGCACCCCGACGGCGAGAGGGGTGGGTGGCCCACTCCAGTCGTTGTGCCTTTGATCCAATCCGTTGGATCTCCCTGGATGCCTCTTTTCTTGCTTCTTGTGGAGTCTGATCTCAGATTAGACCACGGGAAGGCTTGTTTGCCCCCTTCCGGTGGTCGTCAACGGCGAGCTCTGTCGCCGGCGACCGTCGCTCCTTTTTTCCTTTTTAAAAAACATTTATTTTGAATAAAGTCTGGAGTTTATGTTTTTCTTGCAAATAAGTCCTTCTGGAATTACTTTCTAGTCCTTTTATTGCATATAGGTACAACCATCACTTTTCTAAAATGTTTCAAATAAAGTTTTAACTGAAAATATTACATTTCTTACCCTGAATATTTAAAGTAATGTTTTTTGAGTTTAAAACTTTAATAAAAGCCCCTAGAGTCTTTGAAACATGTTTTCTTTCAGACATTTTGTCAAAAGGACCTTGCACTTTCTTAAAAACTTCCTGCAATTTCATTTTCCTGTGAAAATTGCATGAAAGACCCTGAGATTTATCAAATTGTTTCTAACAGTTCTTTTTTATAGTGGAAATTGCATTTAAGCCCTTGCATGTTTCAAAAACTCTCTGGATAGTTGTTTTTGTTGGTTAAATTGCATGTTAGCCCTCATACTTCTCTGAAACTTTTCCAGAAGCATGTTTTCTTTGGACAAGTTGCATTTAGGCTCCTGTGTTTTACA
>JAMKQA010007329.1:0-24155 GCA_024699735.1 Posidonia australis | reverse complement strand
CTCTAGTTAAGCCTTATTAATTGTTCCACTGAGTTTGTGTGTTTTAACTAGAGGGAATTGATGAGCATTTGTCTCTAGTTACACCTTATTAATTGTTCAACTGAATTTGTGTGTTTTATTTTAACCAGATAGGGAGGCAAACATGTCTCTACTCTCCTAATCATGGCAAATTCGAAAAGAAGCGAAAAACACACAATTTACATCCATAAAGGTCAAACAAAGGCGTAAACATGGCATGTGCTTGTGTTGTGCTCAAGAAAGTGAATAAAACGCATGTATCGACAAACAAAGCATGAATCAGAGCATGTGCATGTGCAGCGGCATAGCAACAGTGTAAAGAAAGCAAAAAAGGCATGTGCAGTCAAGTATGTACGAGCAAAGATCAAACAAGCAAACAAACAAGCAAGAAGCAAGTAGACCACAGTGAAGTAGGGAAACCAGAACGAAAGCTAGAATCTGGTTATCCCCAGCGGAGTCGCCAGTTCTTGTGACCATGCCGGTGGAACCCCTGAGCGCGGTTCACCAATCCTAACTCTGGTGTGCGGAAACACACTGGGAGGTCCGATACAGTCACTGTGAAAATGGTGAATCCGGAGGAAGAGACAAGACTCGAAAACACCAAAGGGAAGACAAAAGGATAAGGAAAGGAGTCATCACCTAGTATTTTAATGGAAAGACGAGAAAAACCAAGAAAACACCAAAAAAGGCAGAAAGCAAACAAGATGCAATGATGCATGTGTGATCCGTGCCTAATGGATAATGCAAGATGAATGCGAGCCAGAGAAAGGGTAAGGATTCTAGTTACGCATGGGGAAGGGGTTAGGCAACCCCATGCGCTTGAGAAAACTCGATCTTTCTAGGTTTCCTACTGTCTATGGTCTGCTAAATGTATGCTTGCTTATTCTATATGCTCATGCATGAATGTGACTGAAAACATGCCAAGTCAATGCAAAAGACGGAAGTCAAAGGGAAAAAGTTAATCCGAGGGTCAAATGTAGGCATTGTTAATGGCACTTTACTGTACGTCCTTGGGCGATGAGGAAAATCGTGAAATGCTGAGAAAGCGTCTCGCAAAACAACGGAAATCCAAGAAAATCAAAAAGGGGAAAATAATCCTTGTTTCGGGACCATGTCGGCTATGTAAGCCTTTTACTGTACGCCCTCGAGCGATGGAAAACCAAAACAAGTGAAAATCACGGAAAACCGAGGAAAACCTGGAAAATGAGGTAAAGACTAAGCTCGGAACATAGCTAGAAAAGCGTGTACCAAGCTAGGAAGAAAAGACAGGAAAAACCGTGCAAAAAGATGTGAAAAGTATGCAAAATGCAAGTGTGTGCAAATCTGAAGAGTGTAGGGGGTTTTATGCAAAAAGCCCAAAATCCGAGGAAAACTGGAGTCTGGAAGCCCAAACCAGCGAAAATACATAGGAAAACACATTCCATGCATGTATGATGAAATCTAGGGTCAAATGTGCTCCCTTGTGTAAAATGAAGTTCTCTAGGGGCTAAAATGCAATTGACCCACTAAGGCATGCAATGTATGTCAAATCAGCACAAAATCTGGGTAAAAATGCAAGGAAAACACTCATAAATGATTCAGAAATTTTTCAGGGGCAAAATAGTCATTTTACCCCTAAAAACAGCAAATCAGAGTAATTACAATAAAGGACAGGGGCTAAACTGCAAAATACCCAGCAATCAAAGCATTCAAGAATCAATTCAGTAAAAACAGAGGGCTAAAATGCACTTAAACCATGTAAACATGTTTCTGAAATGTATTAAAACAAAGTCAGGGAGTTTTATGCAATTTTCACAACAAAATAAGCCTTTTGGAAGCTTTCTGTAAAACACAGGGGCCTAAATGCAATTTTCCTAGTGAAAACATGGTTCTGGAAAATTTCAGAGAAGTATGAGGGCTAACATGCAATTTAACTAACAAAAACAACTATCCAAAGAGTTTTTGAAACATGCAAGAGCCTAAATGCAATTTTCACTGCAAAATGAACTGTCAGAAACATTCTGAGAAAGTTCAGGGTCTTACATGCAATTTTCACAGAGAAAATGAACTTGCAAGAATTTTTTAAGAAAATGCATGGTCCTACATGCAATTTGCCTGAAAGAAAAAATGTTTCAAAGACTCTGGGGGTTTATGCTAAAGTTTTAAACACTGAAAACATTATTTTAAATGTTTAGGGTAAAACATGTAATATTTTCAGTTAAAACTTTATTCGAAACATTTTAGAAAAATGAGTGCAGGAGCTATATGCAATAGAAGGACCAGAAAGTAATTCCAGAAGGACCTATTTGCAAGAAAAACATGGACTCCAGATTTTATTCAAATTAAAAGTTTAAATGTTTTTAAAAATTAAAAAGAGGGTCGACGGTCGCCTCGCCGTCGGCGACCATCAGAGGATGAAAGGGGGAGGCTCCTGGGGACTGATCTTAGATCTGACCCCACAGGAAGCAAGAAGGCGACAAGTGGAGGACATCCAACGATTTGGATGCAACCTCCGACGGCTGAAGCGTCTCCCCCACATCGCTCGCCATCGGGCTGCTCCGGCGACGACCGCGGGGAAGAAGGGGACCTGCTGGGGCTGCGATGCAGCGATCTGGAGCTGCTGGAGGGATGAGGGAGGCATCGGGGCTGCTCCGGAGCGACGCGGGGGCTAATGGAGAGAGATGCAGGCCTGACTATCGCCGTCGCGGCTTCCTCCGGCGAGCGGCGTGGCTGGGACGATCGGGGGCTCACGGCGTGGATCCAGAGGCTCGGGAGCACTTGCGGGAAGCTGAGGAATGTCACCGCAGGGCTGGTTCATCTCGGTGTAGCTCGGAGCAGCGTATAGGCTCGGACAGAGTATTCTTCTCCGACGACGGCGGCTACTGCACACGTTCTCCGGCGATCTTCGCGCGGACTGCTGGGAGTGGCGGAGTGGCGCGACGGGGCATGGAGAGCTCGAGGGAGACAAAAGGAGGAGAGGAGAGTGCTCAGGGATCCAAGAAACTTCCTGGATTGCCCCCCCACCTCTGTCGCCGGAATCTGGTGACGGTGGGGCACGGGGAGACTCCAAAGGCCAAGGGATCACTCTGGATCCCTTGGAAACGCTCCAGGAAGGGGAGGAGAGCCTAGAAATCTACAATTCAGACAAATAGAGTGATCGGGGGTGTGTACTTGGCTGGAGTGGACTCGCCAGAGCTCTGGAACGGCGACTGGCTCTGCTCCTTTGCTTCAAGCTCTGGCACTCTGGTTCTCTCTCTCTCGCTCTGAATTCTCTCCTACAGTGGTGGGAAAGCACTGGAAATCGTCTAACCTCCTGAATTGTGAGCATGCTTCTCCATTTATAGGTGAACCCAACAAATGGCGACCCATGTAACAACCCACCAGATCGCTAATGGACTCCACAGCTGTGCTCCTAACAGCCCTGACATGCTCCAACGGCTGTCCCCCAATCGTTCCTCTGGATGCCAACATGATGGACGGCCATCCAAAGGTTTGTTGGTGGTTGATCCAGTGGCTGAGCTGCCTTGGAAGCTTCTAGTTGATGCTGGAACGGTGTGGCTCGGGCTGGGCTGAATGAGCTCAGTGAAGAAGGAGTGAGCTCGGGCTGAATGGGTTCATGAGGTGTTATCAGTGATAGGGAGGACTTGTGATGTATTTGAATATTTTGATAGGAAAACATTGGTAAATGAAGATGGTAGAAAAATGCATATGGTGTTGGGTTTGGTTTTGGTAGATATAAGTGAAAATATAAATTGGAAAAGATGTGGACTGAGCCATGGTGGGCCTCCATGGGCCTAATTGGGCTTGTGTGGGCCTTGTGGGCCCCCATGGGCCCAAATGGGTTTAGGTGGGTCTAAATGGACCAAATGGGCCCAATCAAGTTGAATGAGAGTCAAATGGGCCTAGAATGGGCTTGTGGACCCAAATGGGCTCAACTAAGGCTTAATGGGCCTAAGTGGGCCTTCACGGGCCCAATTGGGTTTCCATGAATTATATGGCCTAATGAGGGTTTGTGGGCCCAAATGGGCTCAACCAAGGTTCATGCTCAGCCACCAGATCCTCATCCTACAAAATTGGAAATTTGGGGTGTCTACACAAACAATATATCCTCATCAGGGAACTGAGTCTGTTGGGGTTGATACTCTAGCAAGGGTAAATCTGCTAAGTTATCTTCCATGGCTTGCCACTTTATAGACTTCTGAGTGAAAAGATTGATATGAAATTGAGATAAAAGCACCTGCCACTTGACGCATCTACCCACCAATGTGGGCCTCTCAAACCGGTATTTCATAGGGTTATGTCGGCACAGTAGCAGAATTGGATATGCCAACATGTAATGCCTCAGTCGTTGTGTGGCCCAGACGAAGGTTAAGTAGACCTTTTCGATTGTGGTGTACTTAACTTCGTAATCATTGAACTTTTTACTCAAATAATAAATGACCCTTTCCTTGTAGCTCGTTTCATCATGCTGACCCAAGACTGTACCCATTGAATGTTGTGTTACTAACAAATAGAGCAATAGAGGACGCCCTGGTGTCAAAGGAACTGAGACTGGTGGCCTTAGCAAAAGCTTCTTGATTTTGTCAAAAGCTCCCTGGCACTCTTCACTCCAGTGGATCTGTGCATTCTTCCTCAAGAGCATGAAGATCAGCTCATAAATTGGTGTTAAATAGGCAATGAATAGACTGATATACTGCAACCTTCCCAGCAACCCTCGGACATCTTTTTCTGTTGTAGGTGATGGCATCTCGATGATGGCTTTAGCCTTATTCGGATCTACCTCAATTCCTCATTGGCTGATGATATAACCCAGTAGCTTGCCTGATGACACACCAAATACAAACTTGTTGGGGTTCAGCCGCAACTTACACTTTCGCAAGCAGTTAAATAGCTTCTTTAAATAACCAATGTGTTCTTCAGGCTCCTTTGTCTTGGCTATCATATCATCCACATACACCTCGATGTCTTGGTGCATGAAATCATGGAATAATGCTGTCATCGCCTTGTGATAAGTGGCCCTGGCATTTTTGAGCACAAATGGCATAACTTTGTAACAGAACACTCCCCATGGTGTGATAAAGGACATTTTCTACATATCCGCTTCTACCATTCTGATTTGATTATAACCTGAGAATCAATCCATGAATGACAACATTTTGTGTCATGCTGTATTATCTACCAACACATCAATGTATGGGAGTGGAAAATCATCCTTTGGGCTTGCTTTGTTTAGGTCCTTGTAATCAATTCACATTCGAACCCGACCATCTTTTTGAGGCACCAGAACCACATTCGCTAACCATTTTGGGTAAGGGACAAGCTTTAGAAAGTTGACCTTGAGCTACTTCATTATTTCATCTTTCAATTTCAACAGCCACTACAGCCGCCATCTATGCAATTTCTGATTAACCGGTTTGACGTTAGGCTTAAGCGGTAATGTGTGCACCATTACCTCAATGTCTAGCCCAACCATGTCATCATAACTCTAGGCGATGATGTCTGCATATTCTCGAAGGAGCTCCATATGTCTTGCTTGGGTCTGTGCTGTGAGTCTAGCGCTAATTTGCACTTCCTTGTCATCATGACTTTCTTCCTCTATTTGTGGATCATCCTCCTCTCCATATGCAATGAGTTTGGGAAGGACTTCTTACTGGAATGATGGATCCATGTCTCGAAAGGTATACATTTTCTCAGCATTCTACCCTTGATGACACTTTAGAATGGATACTATGACTCTGGTCTTCTTGTATGCACCTCTGACGATGTCAGATTCTACCATTTTTAGACTTGTAGATGTACCTAGCCATTTCACTTCTTTCACGACGTTATTATGTGGACAAATGTTTTTATTTTTATGGTTTTCTTGAATGGTATGTGTGACAGATGGGAAGCTGTCCTTTGACTGACTAATGTGAGTGCTACTGCCCGCCTTCTCTCCTGAGCCTAACTTAGGATCTTTTTTTTTTGGACTCCATTGCTCAAGTGGGACTAAGACTGATAATACCACCTAGACTCGCCTCCCGGCGGATAGGAGATAAATTCCTTTGGTCTAGCTTTTAGTGATTTGTCCTCTTCTAGGGCCATAATAGTAGACTGACCTTGTAAAATTGTTTGTTCTGCAATGTATTCTATCATTATAGCTTTCCCATATCTATGCTTGAGTTCACTCTATGTGTCTTCCCGCCAGTACTGCCAACTGCTCCTGAAATAGGACTTCCAAATCACTAATCATGTTGTCAACTTCTGCAACTACAACATCCCCCTCATCTTCATCAGAGGTGAAATCCACATAGTAGGCACTGGTAGTTTCTAGTACTTCAGGCGGTGATTTCGACTATCCCGACTGTAACATTTTCAAAGCTGACTAATATACTGATGATGTTGCTGTTGAGGTTGCTCCTGTTGAATCCAAGACTACAAACGAACCTGTAAAAAGACCTTCGACTGACTCCGAAGGTGGCAATGCCAACATAGCAGTCCTCGGTGGAAAGGACGATATTGAATCTGTTATACAATCCACAACTTCTTCTTCTGAGTAGTACTCCTCAACACATATCTGCTCTGATCCACTGATTGGTTTACTCTGTTCAGACACTACATGAACAAGACTTTGATTGGGATCCAGTAATCCTACACTAACAAAGTTAGTTAAATCCCGTGGAATAATGAGCTTTTGGAACTTACAACGTCTTGAGAATCCATGCTACGGTTTCCACTCGTATCCTAGTCCTTCTAACTCTTGTCTCATCTCCACGGCAATTGGTTTAGCGATTCCTTGGCCATTCCGCTCGAAAGGTGCTCCTTTCTTGTACCCCCACCTGTGCACAGATTCTCGATCATCAAAAAAAGATTGCCAAAAGCGGCTAAATGGCTGGCATGCTCGAGAATCAGAATGAAATTGATTTGCTTAAAGCGGTCGACATGGTATAGTACATCAAAATGCTTGGGGTCAAAATGGACGATTTGGAGAGATACCGAAGAGACTACCTCAACCTTCTCCTTTTGAATATTTTCAACCATTACAACAACGATGTCGTTGTTGCAGTGGAACTTAATCATTCTGTGAAGAGTTGAGGGGATAACTTGATGCTTGTGGAGCCATGGGTGCCCAAGCAAGAGATTGAAGGATGGCTCGAGGTCAACAACATAAAACTCATCCTCTAAACATGAAAGACCAATGATTAACGAATTAATCAAAATCCCTAGAGCATCATCAGATCAGATGCCCTTGTGGTGGTCATGGTAACTACCTTAGTCACGGGCTCTAGACCAATAAGGGTCTTCCAGTGGCCCAAAACAAGATGATAGGGGACTCCAGGTGCTTGGAAGTGGCTATCATGGAGTGCAAGTGGGGTAACAGATGTCAAAGTAAACGAAGATGGAGGGGCGGAAACAGGAATCCCCTTCGAAGCAACTGGTGCAAAGGTCTATGAGGCTAACTGGGCCATAATGGACCATGAACGGGTAAGGATGGGGTTGCAATTGCAAACTGGAGGACGACACCTACAAGGAGCTATCGTCAGAAGTGACGAATAGCTTAGGGAAAGACGGTCGAGAACCGTGCCTCAAGACTGATGTCACAGAAAGGAACTACCAGGATCTGGCCTAGGAACTCGCACAAAACACTACACATGACAAAGGAAAAAACCTAAGGTGTCAGTGAAGAAGAGAATGCAAAATAACAAAAGAAGCAAGTGAGTTATGCAATTGTTTGTTAGGGTGGTATGAATTGCACACATGTACATGAAAGCCACTAATATGCGCTCTCTCACCATGCATGTCCCACATGCGGTTGACCACATGGGACGCACTCATGGGTTTGGGTTTTGACTCTAGTTAGAAAAGTAAGGTTCCCGTTCTAAATCATAGCCGAAGCACAGGCCATGAACGGGTGGTGCATTGGTGGCCTCATCTCTTGAAATAGCATGGATTTATACCCTCTACTAGCATCGACACGACCGAGGACATGGGGGGACAAACTTGTAACATCCCCTATGCCAAAGCTATAGAAAGGGCTACTAGAATTTTCCTTTGCAAACTGTGGGTGGACTCAGAGGAGAAGATGCATGCCCTATATGATCAAAACATGCAATATAGTTTTGTGTCTTTTACTTGTGTTTTATTAGTCTTGGGGGAATTGTGAGCATTTGTCTCTAATTATGCCTTATTACTTGTTTGTCTGAGTTTGCGTGTTTTTTTTTAGCTAGATAGGGAGGCAAACATGTTTCTACTCTCCAAATCATGGCAAATACAAAAAAGGGGAAGAAAACACACAATTATGGCATCCTAATGCTCAATCAACAAGCAAAAGGCATGAGCATGGCATGTGATAGTGTAGTGCTCACTGGTAGTGAAGAAAAGAAAGCATCATAACAAAAGGAATGAACCAGGTCATGCGCCTGTGTGGCGGCATAGCAATGGTGTAAAAAGGGTTGTACAGTCAAATATGTACAAACAAATAGAACAAGCAAGCAAAAAGTGTATAGATTAATAACAAGCAAGCAAGAAGACTAAAACGAAAGCCAGAATCTGGTTATCCCATGTGGAGTCGCCAGTTCCTGTGACAAAGCCGGTGGAACCCTGCACGGCTCTCCAAGGTGCATGAAAGCACACGAGGAGTCTCGATACGGTCATGGCTATGATGGTGAATCCAAAGAAGGAGGCTAGACTTAGAAACACCAAGGAAAGAAAAGAAAAGGATGAGGAAAAGGAGTCGCCATCTAGTCTTTTAATAGAAAGACGAGGAAAACAAAACACAAAGGAAAACTTAAAGAAATCAAGGCAACGAAAACACATGTATGCTCCGTACCTAATGGATGGAGTGCACAAATCGATACGGGCCAAAGAAAGGTTGAGGATTCTTGTTACGCATGGGGAAGGGGTTAGGCAACCCCATGTTCCAGAAGAACGCAGTCTTTCTAGGTTTCTTGCTTGCTAAAGGTCTGTTGTGTGTATGCTTGTCTACTCTGAATACACATGCCTAAGATGACTGCGAAATTGTGCCAAATCTAAGAAATGAAATGAATAAAAAAGAAAAATTGATAATTCGAGGGACAATGTAGGCATTGAAAATACCACTTTATTGTACACCCTTGGGCGATGAGGAAAATTATGAAAATCCGGAATACTTAGAAAGTGTCAGGCAAATCAACAGAAACTCAAAGAAATACGAGAAAATCAAATTGGAGAAAATAATCCTCATTCGTGTCAATGTCGGCATTGTCAAGCCTGTTAATGTACGCCACCGGGCGATGAAAGTCCAAATCAAATCAAAATCATGCAATTTGGATGAAATCCAGAAAATAATATGAAAAGTAAGCTTGAAATGCGTGCTTGATTCAAGAAAGTAAGCATGGGAAAATATGCATGAAAAAGGAGAACAAAATGCACAAAATGCAAGTATGAATGAAATATATAAATTTCCAAGGGCCTTTGTGCAAAAATCACATGCTTTTGAGTAAAGGCTAAGATTCTAGGGCTAAATCAACAAAAATACTTAGGAAAACACATTTTTTGTAAAGTTAAGAAGTTGTGGGTTAAATGTGCAAAATTGTGCATTTTTGGACAAAATCAAGATTCCTAGGGTCCAATCTGCAATTTTATCAGTAAAACATGTGTTTAATGCAATTCTAAAGAAATTCAGGGTTAAATATGCAAGATAATGGACTTAAGTTTGAAAACTTGAAACTTCAAAGACTATTCTGCAAATTTACCCTAGAAAACATGCATTCAATGTGGATTCAGTAAAGTTCAGGGTTTAAATGCAATTTTGAACTCATTTTGAGTAGAAATTTAAGTCTCCAGGGTTTAATTAGCAATTGTGCCAGAAAAATCATGCATTCAGAATAATTTCAATGAAATCCAGGATTTTTTTGCAAAATTAGGACTTAAGGTGAATGAGAACTAAATCAGAGGGTTTTATGTCAAATATTAAAGCTTGGAAAACATTAATAAAAATTTTCAGGGGTCACACTACAAATCTTCAAAACAAATCATTAATAAAATGATTTAAAATCTCATGTAGGGGCTTAAATGCAAGAAATAAGGACCTAACTACAATAAAAGAAAAGGCATAGAGTTTTTTTAAAAAGAAACTTTATTATCTTATATTTTTTTCAAAAAAAAGAGTGACGGCCAGCGACGATGGAACCCCATTGTCGATGGCAATCTAGGATGTCCTTCCAGGCCATCCCGATGCTTGATCTTGCATCCAAGCTCACTGGGAGCAAGAAGGAGAGAAGAGGAACACATCTAGAGGCTCTGATGAGGCCTTAGACGGTGAGAGGTGGCTTCCCACCTCCCTCGCCGTCGACACGACTCCAGCAACGGTGTCGGAGAAGAAGAAGTCTCTGGAGGCAGTGGGGTGGCGTCTCTGGGCTCCAAGAGGGCTAAGGGCACAGAGAGGAAGATTTTCCTCCATCCAAAGATAAGAAACGTGCCATTCCTCTTCCTCCTAATCATGCTCCAATTCTGCTCCAACGATGGTGACTGCAGGGGAGGATTATGGATCGAATCGAGGTGTTGATGCTTTCGGTGTGTTGGGGGAGAGCAAGGGAGCATGTCCCGGGGGTCAGAGGGACACTACAATGTGTGAGGCATCCGATCGTGCTTCTTAGTAGCCTTTCATCTCCGACAACGGCAAGGGTAGCAACCGGCGAGCTTTTCTGGCTTCTAGAGTGGATTCCATAGCATCTCGAGCGGTGGAGAAGCTAAAGTGGTCTAGGCCCAAGAGGATGGAGCACACTAGGGCATGAATCACTTACTAGATTCGTGCCCCCACCTCCTTCGTCGGAAAATCACGTTCGATGACCCAAAAAACACTGATTCCGACATCGACAGCCACCTAGCACTACTGAAATTGATTGGGGAAGGTAGAAGAGAACCTAGGGAGCTCAAATGAAGTGATAATGAGCTCAAATCAGAGCTTACCTAAGTTGGCCGTGGTGGATGTTGCCGGAGCTCGGTGGAGTTAGCCTGAACCTTGAATTCTTCTCCACTCTCAACTTCCTCTCAGATCTGAGACTCCTTTGGTGGCTTTGTTTGAGAGAAACCTCTTTGGTTGCTCTCCTTTAAATTTTTTCAAGTTTATTCTCTCCTTTTTTCCTCTTGCAACTGGGGGGTATTTATAGACTTGCAATGGCCAGGTAGTTTGTTATGGGTTGTTATGGTTAGTTAGAGGATGTTATGGTAGAGTGGGAAGTGATTAGGGTTGTTATGGTGGAGTGGGAAGTAGTTAGGGTTTTTACGGTGGAGTGGGAAGTGGTTAGGGTTGTTACGTTGGAGTGGGAAGTCGTTAAGGTTGTTATGGTGGAGTGGGAAGTAGTTAAGGTTGTTATGGTGGAGTGGAAAGTGGTTAGGGTTTTAGATTGAGGTTTAGGGTTAGGTTTAGGGTTTAAGTTAGGGTTTTGAATTAGATTTAGGATTTTGAATTAGGTTTATATTAGGTTTAAGGTTTTGAATTAGTTTTAGGATTTTGGACTAAGTTTAGGGTTTAGGGCTAGGGTTTTGAATTTGATTTGGGTTACTTTTAGGGTTTTGGTCTAAGTTTTTGCTAGGTCTAGTGTTTATGGTCCAATTGCAATCATATGGGGTGTCTACAGTATACGGTAAATGTGATGGGATGTGATGATATGCTACACTTGCGGGGGGATGATGAGTTGACAAACTCATCATCGGATAGTTAGGACTGTCAACCATGATAAGTTGACAGACTCATCACCGGATAGTTAGGGTTATTAGCCCAAAGAGATGAGGGGTGTGGCAAAGATTGATAGGCTTACTGACTAGATAGTTTGGGCTATCTGCCCGAGAAAGGACATGGTGAGTCCAAAACTTGCCTATCTGAAGATGAAGCAAAAAGGAGGTAATAGGCCAACAAGCCTATCCAATAAGAGGGGTAGTGATGGATGAATGTTCCTATCACTAAGGGACAAAAGGTAATGGGAATGCTACACTTGAAGGTGTGGCAAAGGTTCAAGTACGATCTCATGGTAGTTAGGGGTGCCACCCTAGGGGAAGGGTGAAGTGATACCCAAGGGTAGCCATGATGCCCTAGTATTGAGGGGAGATAATTGGCTAGCAAACCTATCGAGCAAGAGAAGGTAGTGACAAGACAATAGACCCGCCACTGAAGGCAAAAGATAGAAATGGGAATACCATAGTCGATGGTGTGGCAGATGTCTCGAGGCAATCCCGTGGATGTTAGGGGTTCTAGCCCCATAGAAGGGCAAAACGATACCAATGGACAACCAAGATGCCCCGGCTATCGAGAGGAAGGACAATGTAGGAAAGAAGTTGAGGTTAGTTCATGAGATACTTGGGGAAAATAGATGCCCCTGGTACCTAGTCAAGTTGTCGCAGGAGATGCCGAACACCACTTGAGGATGTGCAATGGTCTTAGAATGGTCACGCGATGCTTTGCCAAAGGATGTCAAAGTACAGACTTGTTGATCGTCATAGACTACCCATGTGATGGCCAGACACGAGTGGATGAGGGAGAAAAGAGATCAAATGGAGAGAAAAGGAAGTAGGGGAGTTAGGCAGCAATTGTAGGGCACTTTGGATTGTTGGAAGGATTGGGAATGATGTTGGCTAAGGCAAGGAATGATGCTTGCTTGATGAATGATTGTGTTCTATTCTGCTGCTTGTTTAGCTGTTGTGGTCTGACTATTCCGTGTTGGGCTATGCTATTGCTAGGCATTTCCTAGTAGTGTTGATGGAACTTGATTAACTATGGGGAGATTTGTTACCAATGCTTTGCAAGTTTGTGTAGCCATGCACTGACGGGTGCCCTTGCTACATATGTGTTCTGAACAAAAAGCAGTAGAAATGCCTACTTTTTGAGATCACTGACATTTCTTTTGCTCCCACATAAATGTACGATTTCACTCTGTCCCTAGCTCAAAGGTAACAGGCGCTTGGTCTGGGCTAGAGGCTTTCGCTACTGGAAGAGGGGCTAGTCCTTCGATGGTGTGGCTTTGCCAAGTTCAAGCTCTGACTCCTCTCCATCATATGGTGGGGGTAGAGCTACACCACACATCTTTCATTCTTGGGCTGACTTCTATCTTCGCCTTCTATCATCTATTTCTTCTATGCCCATGCATATGTATTTTTCTTTCCAAGCTCACTCGCTTAGTCACCCTAGTATTTTATCTCCCTAATGGTGTTGTAGGATCCTTGCGGACTTTGGACCTTTCATCTGGCTCTAATGGATGGTGGCTCCCCCACTTGGTCATCTGAGTAGTGTCAACTAAGGAAGGGTAGTTTGATCCGATGCACGCTAGCTTTCTAATTTTCGTCATCAGGCAGAATTATAATGTAGGATGTTTTTTGAATTTTAGATCTTTTCAATTTTTTGGGTTTTTAAATTTTAGATTTTTTTGTTTCTTATTTTTGATTTTTTTTTATTTTTTGAAGCATGAGGATAATGATGTAGAACAAGAAATAACAAAGAAAACAAGGGAAAATGATACAACTCCTGTCCCTTTTGGTTGTTGCTTTATTGATTTCACTTTATTCATGTTGATGGGGTCATTGGTTAATTTAACAGTGTAGTCGGAATCACAGCGACAACTAAAATTATGGATAGTCTGTTGGTATTGTTGTTATTGCTGAAACTACTAGCCGATGTCTTCTGTTAATGCCGAAAGTGTTGGTAGTCTCAATGCCACACTGGCACGCACTAGGCATGCCAACCGTAAGCCATGCCCCCCATGGAAAGGTTAGGAATAGAGGGAGAAGACAGACCAATGAGATCAGCAGGATTCATTGGGGGAACAATGGAAACGGGAGGGACCAATGAGGTCTTCTCCATTTTTCCTGTCCCTCTCGTTTCTAGCGTTTCCCCAATGAATCGAGCTGATCTCATCAATCTATCTTATCCCTCTATCATGTGTGGTCCACCTCCTATAAGGCAACGTTGATGACCTTCCAATCATTAAGGTTCTGAACATCATCCTGGAAAGTGATGCAGCCATCTGTCGAATGCCCAGCACAATGGTCAGTGCTGCAGTACGTGCTTGTATAATACCATTGAGAGATTCGATTCAACAATGGACGTGTGTTCGTGAGCCTCAGAAATAACTCAACCTTAGGGAAAATGACACTCAATGGCTCTATGAGAGGAGTGTTGCCACTTTTGGCACGACGAGGTCACTTTTGCATTCTTTGCCATCCTTACTGAGGTGGTGCAATGAGATGGACTAGCTCGATGATGGTGTTTGTGAAAGCAATGCATGGAGGACTAGATACGAGTATTAACTGATCTGGGTCAGGCTTACTCTCTACCTCAACAGGCTCTACAAAAGACTCGACGTACACGATAGTTGCCTTCTTGGACTAGCCAACGTCAGTGACATTGTTGTTGTTGTAGATGATGGTGGCCTACTTGGCAAATGCCGAGAGTGTAGTGAAATTCCAACTTTGCAATGAGACTTCCACACAAGTGCCAGCCTAAATCATGGATGCAAAGGATGTGATGTGCTAAATGCTAAGTAGAGCCCCTATTGTTGGCTGCTCTCCCTTGATGATGTTCTCGATAGACACCTCATTCGATGTCCTTTCCTTGACTTGGGAGGCTAGTGCACACCAGTGACCGACGTATTCCCCAAATAGTTTGTGGGGTCTCTACCTGGTTGTGACCAAATCCTCACTCTTAGGAGTCTAGTGAGGTTGATGGCCTATTGCTCCAGGAATGCCTAGCTAATGTCACTCCAAGTGTGGATGATTGTCATATCCAACGAGGTGAACCACTTGAGGGTAGGCCCAGTCAGACTCTTTTGGAACATGAAGATCATGCGCCTCTTATTGCCTTGAAGCTGCATGGGGTCACCATAGAACACCTTAAAATGTTATATAGCGCAGCCTCTACCATTGTATTTCTTGAATTCTACGATGTGGAAATTTGGAGGGAGTATCGCCTCTAGAAAGTAATAGAGGTCTCGGAATTGGTAGGACTAGTGGTCACCGCCTTGCATTTGATGAAGTGCCATCTCTAGATCGTCCATCCTAGTAAGAAGGGCATCTAAGGTTACTACTAATGGTGATATTGCAGTTCAGGCTAGTGCCGCGCTTGCTGTATGGGTCACGTGTAAGCGCCCCTCTGGATTCACCCTCATACTTGCTGGTGTCGAAGCATGAGGGCCAGCATACCCTTGTAAGGATGTAGTGTGTGGTGGTGCAGTGATGTATGCAATGGCTTGTGTTTGATGAAAAGATGGATGTGAAGCATGTTGTGCTGTGTATGGTGCAAAGTGTGGAAGCAACAGCTGTAGCACCAACACGACACTGGGCGACGTGCTCAAGGAATGTTGTGCTCTTGTCGAGCCAAAGGGTTGGCCACCAGGTGTCGGAGATGAATGTTGTGCAAAGAGTTGTGTGAACGCAAGCTATAGGGAAGGTGCTACCATCGTCAAAGCTATGAAGTGTCTTTGTGGAACTAAAATAGGGCACACTAGAAACTCGGGGGTCGGATGAAAAGGGACAGACTGAGGAATGTAGGCAAGAACCATGTCTTGTAGCTTCTGCGTAAGAGCCAGCAAATGTCACTCTTGTAGGGTAGACGATTCGCCGTTAGGTGAGCCAGGAGGTGAAGACATAGATGTGGGCAGGGGAACAAGGGTGGAAGAGGCAACAACGAGAGACCCTCCTGTAGGGACAGTCGTAGGCGAGACCTCTGGACTTTGGTAGGAGGTCACCATGGGAGTCTAGTTGTTAGGCTCCAAGCTGATAAGGGTCTACAATTGTCCCAATGTTGGTAGAACAGAATCCTTGAGTGCGCATGAGTGATTCGCATGGGAGGAGGAAGGAGTAGCAGAAATGGTAGGCAAGGATGAAGAGACTAAAGTCGAGATCCCCTCCAAAGCGGTAGGAAGAGGCTCGTTGGTTTGCTAGGCCATAGCAAACCATGAGTGGGTATTAACAGGACTACGATGGAAAGAAGGGGCACAAACTGGAGGACAAGCTATGGTTGGAAGTGGCACTAGCTCCAGAGTAGATGGTAAAGACCGCGAAAGGTAACCCATGATAGAGACGCTCAAGCTCTTGATCGAGGACCTAGCACAAGCTACCTATTTAGAACAAGAAGGAACAATAGGCATTATAACATGAGACAAAGACATAATGTAAGTTACTAGGGTGGTATGTATGACATGCAATGTAGATTAATGTCCTAGAATGCACTCATTCATGATGCATGTCCTGATTGCACCAAACATGGGATACTCTCTTGGGTTTGAGATTTGACTTAGGCTAGTAAGTAAGATTCCCAGTCTAAATCCCAACAAAAGCTTAGGCAGTGAACAGGTGGTGTGTTAATAGCCTCGACTCCTATAGTAGTAATGAGTTGTACCCTCTACTAACATTAACATGACCCTTGACAAGGGGGGACAGAATGGCAACACGTCCTACACCAAAGCCGTAGGACAAGGGACCAGAGCTATCCTTCATAGATAATGGGTGGACACAAAAGAGAAGATGCGTATTTCTAGAATGTTCATACATGTGCTATGCTTTATTGGCATTTACGTATGTGTTTTATTAAATTGAATAGGGGAGAGAGTGCACTGAAGTCTATAGTTCCACCTAAACAATGATTTTATTGTTTATGGATTTCAGGGTTAAGCCAGTAGTGGGAATCAAACTGTTCTTGACTTTCCCTAGGATGGCAAGCACAAAAGGGAAAAAAAACACTGGTGCATGGTATGCAAGAAAGCATACATCATGTAAAAGGCAGGATAATGGCATGTGCATGTGTCGTATTAACATGATGATGAAAAGAGAAAACATCCATCACATTATGGCCGGCGACACTGCTTGTACATGTGTTATGGCATAGCAAGCATGTAAAACGAAAACACTCAGCAAGAAAAAGGTATGCAATAGCAAGCATGTAATGATAAATACAAGCATATTGGACGTAAGACAACAAATGCAAAGCGAGGTAGACAAGAATAAAGGCCAGAGAAGCCAAAGAAACGAAAAAACAAAAGCTAGAGTCTTGTTTCCCTAGTGGAGTCGCTTTCTCCTATGAGCATGTTGGAATAGACTCTTTGTGTGTGAGGGAATGCACGAAGAATCCTAATAAGGTCGCGATGAAGATGGTGAATCCACGGAAGGATACTCGACTCAAAAATACCATAGAAGAACAAAGATGGATAAGAAGAAATGGGGAGTTGCTACCTATTCTTTTTAAACCAGAAAGACGAGGTAAACCGAATGCATAAAATGCAAAAAAATGATGTTGTTGAATGAATGAATGTTCCATGCCTAATGGATATGATATAATGGTCATGGTAGACTAAAGAAAGGGTAAGGACTCTTGTAACGCATGGAGAAAGTGTTAGGTACCCCCATATGCTCGACGAGTCTATCTTTCTAGGCTAATCGCTCGCTTGTGTCACCAAATGCAAATGCTATTGCATGCTTGCTATGTCTAGGATGAATGAATGCTACATGCTATGTTGATGCAAATGGGATAAATTAGGTGAAAAACAATACTAACTAGTGCTCAGTTGCGCTATGTGAACTCTAGACCATTAGTCAAAAGAGTCAACATAGTAAACATCATCATCCTAATTGAATGCAGAATCTCTAGAGAATACGAGAAAACAATGCAATGCAAGCATGGATGTGCAGATGTAAAAACTCAAAAGGAAAACAATGTGTGATCAGTGGGGGAAAACGGAATGACACGATGCTATGGAGTTTGGACAACTACCCATTTTGTATCGGGCAAACCATGCGACCTACCGATGCCCTTCTTCCAAGCTATCAGGATGCGCTCTTGAAAATGCAATAGACTAGCGAGTTTTTAATCACACTAGGGTGAAATGTAATAATGCAAACGGCTAATGCTTAGTGTGGATGGATTTTTGGGAGGGGGTTGATGAAGAACGTCGTCGTGTCTACTAACTTCAATGGACTTTGTGATCGCCACTTGTCCTTCGCTGAAATTTGCTGACAAGATGCCTCCAGGAGATGCGGTGGTTATGGTTGTGTGGGTTCTCGATTCACTATGTCAGTGGCAGGATGTTGTCCAATGGCATCCTCGTGCTTATGTAGAATTCTTCCCTTAAAAAAAAAATAAGAAAAATAAACCTAGATTAGTTTCAAGTGTAGTGAATGAAATCAGAGAGGAGATAAATAGCATGAATAGGGAAATCTAATACTAACCCGGGGCTTGTCCCCGCATGCATATGCCATGGGCTATACTAAAAACATGCAATGGATTTATGTTAAAAGAAAAATGCAATTAGAAAAGGTACTCCCTTTCACCCTCGTGCACTTTGGAGTGGATGAAGGAGGTGGAGGAAGGCTGGACGGAGGTCTGGAGATGCACTTTGGCTTTGAAGGAGGCTAGAAATCTAGTGCATCAGAGCTTCTAGGGGCTATGGATCTCTCTATCTCTCTTTCTCCTTTCTAGAGCATAAAGGTGGCTCATTGAGTTTTTAATGTGCCTCCCTTGAGGTTTAGACCTAAGGCGTATTTATAGAATATTGGGCATCCCCTCTTGTAGGAAAAGAAGAAGAGAAAATATCTAGATATTAAATTAAGAAAAATTAGATCTACATATAAGATCCCAAAATGAGTTGTCACCTGATACTTAGAGATTTCAATTATATCTTTGATTTAGATATTTTATTAACCCATGTGGAAAATATATCTGCAATACTTACAAAGAGATCTCAATTATATCTTTGATTTAGATTTTTATTAACACATGGGGAAAATATATCTTTATTAATTTCAAAGGAATCTTAATTATATCCTTGATTTAGATTTTGTAGCACATATGGAAAAATATATCTCTATTAATTTCAAAGAAATCTGAATTATATCTTTGATTTAGAAAAAATATATCACTATTAATTTCAAAGAAATTTGAATTATATCTTTGATTTAGATTTTGTAGCGGATATGGAAAAATATATCTTTATTAATTTCAAAGAAATCTCAATTATATCTTCGATTTAGATTTTGTAGCACATATGAAAACTATATCTCTATTAGTTTCAAAGAAATCTCAATTATATCATTGATTTAGATTTTGTAGCAGATAAGGAAAAATATATCTCTATTAATTTCAATGAAATATCAATTATATCATTGATTTAGATTTTGTAGCACATATGTGTGACATCTGGGCCTGATTATCCATTTTTAATTGTAAACCATGTAATTAATTGTAATATTGTATAAATGATTTATTAATGGATAATCTGTTGTTTCTTGGATGAGTGAGCTCGGGGTTGGCTTTCTGTGCACCTACTTGTGATTTGAGACCAATTTGGAGTCCAATTTGAGGATGCACAGTCACCTCGGTTTGTGTGCTTATTCCTTCCTCTTTTCATTATTTCTTCTTCTCCTTCTCTCACTCACGAGCTCACCTCACCCCTTCTTCGTCATCATCTTCCTCCACCTGCCTATGCCAGCAACGACGTTGGACCATGCCTTCTTGTCTTCTCTGATGTGATGGGTGGCTGTGCGACATGGGAGGAGGACGAGATAAAGAGAGGCGAAGGTGAGTGGAAGAACGATTTGCGCAACTGGAGTTGTGGTCCACTGAAGGAGGAAGCTTCGCCGAGGCTATGTCGGAGTGCAGGGAGAATCACCAATGTGGGTGGAGGCTCGCCGGAGAGATACGTGACTCCTCCTTTGCCCCTGTTTTGCATTATCTTGGAAATGGGTTAATTGCTTGAAAATGCATGTAAAATCATAGGAAAATAAGGGAATTGATGAGAATGAGCTGAATAGTATGGAAACATAAATATCATGGGGTTAGGATGGAAATTTGTAGGAATATCCAAGATTTTGAGATGAAGGCTATAGTAGCCATTTTGAGTCTCATCCCTTTGTGATTTTCGTGTGGACTGTGTGGTTAATGGAATCAGGAAAGGTTTGAGAGGTTTTGAAGTAAACTCATGGGTCTACACTCCATGATTTATTAGTAATTTGTGATGGGTGATTGGGAGGTCCGATCGAGGCTCCCACTTCCAGCGATTTCGTCGGCTGAAATAGGGGAATGCCTTGGTTATGGGAAATTCGGTTATTGAACCTAGGTTATTGAACCTAATTGTTCGGGTCACCGATGGAGTAGGCTAAGCCTGGATCGTTGAACCTAGTTGTTCAGGTCACCGATGGTACGTCAGACAAAGACGTATCGCCGTGCAGACATAAAAGAGATTGTGGCCTGTTTGCCGGGGCAGTGGCATCCCGTACTTGGAATTTCACCATGGTAGTGCAAGGAGGTAGGGGAAATGATGTCCTTGCCTATTGCTTGTGTGCCTGGTTACCTCTGATCAAGGTGTAATATCAGTATGGAAAAGTGGAAATGAATAAGAAAAGAATGTGATTTTGTGAAATAAAAGAAAAGTGGTTTGGCAGAGATTAGACTTATGAATGATCCTATATTTTTTGAATAAAATGATGACTTTGTTTTAGCCAGTTACCAGCCAGTATTTATGTTTTTGGTTTTGAGCCCAAGAGGCATTATGTTTTAGGCTAGATCTGGTTGGAAAAGCGGTTTCTCAAGTTGTAAATTTGAAAATGGTTTTGGTCTTGGGAAGAAATCCCAAGCAATAAAGAAGAAAGATGAGTTTTGAAGAGGAACATGGTTTTGGAAATGATTTCTAGAAATTTTAAAAGAAAAAGGAATGATGAGTTTTGGAAAGAGTATAACCGTAGGAACAGATTCCCAAATGATTTCTAAAGAAAGGACAAGGATGTTTTAAACTGGATCTTCAATGAAAACTAAGTTTTATAAATTGAAAGTTGAGTTTTGGCATTTCGCTGGATTTCATTGCTTGTATGTTTGGAGTGCGTACTAGGTGACTTAGATGTCACTCACACGTGCTTGTTTGGTTTTCTAGTGTAGATTGAGTGCAGTCAAGTTTCGATGCTGGAGTCGAAGCTTCTAGCTGCACATTACTTCCTAGAGGTGAGCCTTAGTGACAGTTATTTAATTTTACTGTAATTAGTGTAATTTTTCTTATGATACTATGATTTAGGTAACGGCCTAGGTTCAGAGCGTTACAATATGAAAAATATATCTCTATTAATTTCAATGAAATCTCAATTATATCTTTGATTTCGATTTAGCAGCACATATGGAAATTATTTTTTAAATTTGATGTTATAGCATTTTAAAATGCAATAAGCAACCTAAAATCTTACTTGATATATATATATATATTTGCACATGACATCATCCACTCATTTGGAAATGTGTATAAAATCTTGATATATATATAAAATGTTGCTTGATATATATATATTTCCACTTGATATATATTATATATATATATATAATATTTTATATGATATACGTGATATATATATATATATATATATATATGATATATGTAATACATGTATATATGATATATCATATATTTTAGTGCTAAGAAAATTATAGAAATATTAGTAAATGTGGGAAAAATAATTAAGAAACATTATAAAAAAAATCCCATATATCATACTAAACCTTGAGATAACCAAATATTCCATGAGAGATCCTAAAAGCATAGAGAGAACACTAAATCAACGTTGCAGCCCTTATAAGCAGTGCCATATCTCGTCGTAGTGGAAGGAGGCCACAGGGCAAGCTGCCGCTTCAATTGGTGCCAAGTTTTGCCACCGACTGGATAGGCAACATATGGTTTTTTTACAATTTCCCTCTTGTACTTTTATCTTATTCCATAGAGATCCTTTAAATGTCTAGAAATACTTCAGAAGTTGCATAATGATTATGAAAACTCTGGAAAGTAGTTATAGACCTAATACAGGAAAATCATGGGAAATGCCTATAAAACCTGAAATAAATTTAATTGGAATTTGTAGATTAAATGTTAGGCCCTATTTACCAATATAGAACATGCCCCAATACTAGAAAAAAAAACTCACACGGATGCATGTCTCAATACTCTACAAAATTTCCATCACAAAATAGCCACAATAATGTAAAATGACAATACAAAAAACACCTCCAAAGCCACTAAATTTTTCTAGAATAATGTGCTCTTGCTCTACTTTGGCCATGATTTGACTAAATTACCACCATGTTGAATGAACTTCTTCCATCACCAAAAGGCTTTGTTTTTTAGTGCCATCTTGACCCAAAAATGTTACCAAGTTCACACAACATAGCATAACTAGGGCATTACCCACTGATTGGGATTTTCTTGTGTTTTTTTTTAATTGAATATGCTTAGTTCTATACTAGTGATCCAATTTTGGTCTTTTCTAGCAAAGCAAACTAAGACTAGCTTTTAATATGATCTCGAATACAACTTATCTTTTTTTCTGATGCAAAATGTTGCTTGGTCTAACAAAACAACTGTTGATTAGATATTCTGCGTTGGTGTGACCCTACTTGGTCGCAAACACTCTATCTGGGCAAAAAATTATGAAATATGTAGTCTTTTATGTTAAAATTGGCTCATTTGAAGTTAAATCTAGCTGACCACAATCATTTGTTTGCAATTTAACCATGAGTATGAACTTCCCGTGGTGAGTGCAGCTGCCTCTAGCTTGTGGTCCTTGAGTCACGGGGCCAGTTGAAGAGCGACACCTTCTCTGTAGGTTGCAGGAGGATCAGATGATAGTGTAGACTCTGACGTTCTTGAGGAGGTAATTTCTGTGTTCATATTACTTCATCTGAGTTCCCATGTCTCAGTAAGGATTGATCAGCTATTTTTAAACATTACAGAAGTCATGTCAATTTAGGGGGCTCCTGCTTAGAAACTCCCATCTTAGCAACAGTATGTGCTTTGAGGTATATGCCCTTTTAAATCCTTGGTCTTTATTTTCAAGAAGCAAAACCTAGTACTCATTTAATTTTGATTTCTTTCTTGCTACTTGATAGGCAAGCGATACTTGATGGGCCATGCATTGTCTCTTGGCACCCATGCACGAGCACATTGAGTGCCTTATGGGCTTCTTGAGAGACTTCTTACTGCACCACAGCCCCCTTGGGAGTCTACTATGGATTTGTGCCATCCATGGGCACTATCAGTTCTTCCGAGCTTTGGTGGAGAGGTGGTGTCACGAGACACATACTTTCCACTATCCGTTCGATGAGATGGCCATCTTGCTAGATAATTGGACACTATTGAGTGGGTTGAGCTTCGATAGCGAGGCTACTCTGGGGAAGGCTATGTAAGGCTTCTCCAAGGTTCCTAGGCTTTTGGGTTGAAAGCACCCACCACTAACCCATGACTCATACTACTTCCTCTACAACTGGTTGTAGAAGTGAATGAAGATCTAGCTTGATCTAGCTCTGGGGTCTCAAGAGGTTGATTTTGTTTTCCGCCACTTCCTCCTTGAGTTGATTGGACTAATCCTCTACGACACTTTGGGACACTGTGTAGCAGCAAAGTAGCTCATTTACTAGGCTGAGTTAAATAAGTTGCATTGGTACAGCTAGGGCAAAGCCAGGTATGCGTATCTGCTATGTTGGTTGGATGATGTGGTCTACAAGAACCTCCATTCCCACGTTGGGCTATACCTATTTCTGACACTAAGTAATGGCATTCGTTCTTTCCTATTTACTGCCATTTAGCCGCATTTACTAACTTTCTAGTTTACATGTTCTTGCAATATTGGTGGATGGAGCATGCAAAGTAGGGCCAATTTTTCTTTTGCTTCTAGTGGGACCTACAGCCTCTTCCTCGATAATGGTGTGAGCCTAACCATCAGACAATGATGTGTGTGTATAGCTATTTACTGACTTTCTAGTTTACATGTTCTTGCAATATTGGTGGATGGAGCATGCAAAGTAGGGCCAATTTTTCTTTTGCTTCTAGTGGGACCTACAGCCTCTTCCTCGATAATGGTGTGAGCCTAACCATCAGACAATGATGTGTGTGTATAGCTATTTACTGACTTTCTAGTTTACATGTTCTTGCAATATTGGTGGATGGAGCATGCAAAGTAGGGCCAATTTTTCTTTTGCTTCTAGTGGGACCTACAGCCTCTTCCTCGATAATGGTGTGAGCCTAACCATCAGACAATGATGTGTGTGTATAGCTATTTACTGACTTTCTAGTTTACATGTTCTTGCAATATTGGTGGATGGAGCATGCAAAGTAGGGCCAATTTTTCTTTTGCTTCTAGTGGGACCTACAGCCTCTTCCTCGATAATGGTGTGAGCCTAACCATCA